>PVKP010005670.1:0-87927 GCA_004027715.1 Plecturocebus donacophilus | reverse complement strand
GCTCTCTGTGCTTTCACTGGGAGCTACAATCCTGAGCTGCTGCTAATCGGCCATCTTGGATCTCTCTCCGCCCGGTGGTGAAGTTTTTCAGTTTCTTAGTTTTCCTTTGGCGGACGCCCCTTCCCCACAGAGCCAGACCTTCCTGGGTTCGCTGTGCTCGCTGTGAAACTCTCAGTCCTCAGCACTTCCAATTGCTGTTTTCCTTGTGGGGATGGGACCAGCCGAGCCCATCCGTCCTGTACACTTCGCACCGGGAAGTGCCGCACTGGGGCACCGGCAAAACGGCCGCGCCGGCCAAAAGAGTCGCGCTGGCGACCCGTGTGGCTCCTCTGCTGGGAATCTACCGGTCTGTGGGCAACAAAAATTAGTCAGAAAGTGCGGTGTCCACTCGTTCTCTGCGCTTTCACTGGGAGCTACATTCCTGAGCTGTTGCTAATCAGCCATCTTGGATCTCTCTCCTGTATTTAAGATTCTAAGAGCCTGCTAAGTCATGGGGGACCAAGATATATAGGAAATGGTTAGAAACTGCAAGAAAGAACTAAACTAACTTAGATGCTTTAAAATGTTTTTTGATAGTGCAGGGGGGAGTTTATACTATGTTTAGTATTCTTTCATGTAAGAAGGGAAAACAAGGAAATAATCATCTATCTACCTACTTGTACAAAATTAAACCCCAGAAGGATAAACCTGGATCTATTGAGATTAGTTACCTACAGGACATTGATGGGAATGGGGGTGGAAAGATTAGAAAAATTGTGGAGCTGGGGGGAAATGACATTTTCTTGAGCATAACTTTTTGAGGCCAGGCGAGGTGGCGCATGCTGGTAATCCCAGTTCTTTGGGAGGCTAAGGTGGGCAGATCGCCTGAGATGGGGAGTTCAAGACCAGCCTGACCAACATGGAGAAACCCCATCTCTACTAAAAATACAAAATTAGCCAGGCATGGTGGCAGAAGCCTGTAATTCCAGCTACTCGGGAGGCTGAGGCACGAGTATCCCTTGAACCTGGGTGGTGGAGTTTGCGGTGAGCCAAGATTGTGCCATTGCACTCCAGCCTGGGCAACAAGAGCAAAACTCCTTCTCAAAAAAATAAATAAAATAAAGTAAATTTTAAAAAACCTTTTTGAACAGTTCTGGTCTGGGGAGTCATGTTAATGTTTCATATGCTCAAAATAAATAAAATATAAGATCCACAAAGACAGAGAATATCCGTAAGACAGAATACAAACAGAAACAAATTCACAGAATAGCATTTCAACAGAACAGTTTTGAATAACATAATTACCTAGGAAAAAAATTAACCCAGTAATATTTGAACATGGCATTTACACTGCTGTGTCCTCAGGCCCAAAACAAAAAGAACTTTAAACAAATATTTGACTGTAGTTAAGTAGGCTTCCTTTCCACAGCGATGTGAGCTAGCAATTCTGAGACTATGTTGTGAACATTCATGGATTGAGAATACAAGTAAATATATTGTGGATAGCGGGAGCCAGGTTTTTCACTATCTGAGAATGAAGTTGCAATTACAGAAAGGAGAGGAATAGAATGAACCCTGGGCCTCTGGGTTAGAAAATCTAATAAAACAATGAAACCGATCATGGTTATAGATAGATGTGTGTGTGTGTGTGTGTGTGTGTGTGACATCTATTTTCCAGCACTGTCCACTAAGAGGGCCTAAGAGCAGTGACACCACAGTAGCAGTGGGCTTACCTAAAACCTTTTGGTTTTTAAATGTCCTTCTCCAGTAAAAGGAATCGGGGCCTTGGAGAAAATGGCAGATTCCAGGGCTGGGGCAGGGAAAGGATGAGATCAGCCTATAACATCTTGTTAAGCAAGAAAGTAAAGAAGTGATCGAAGAATGATGAGGACGTGTCGAAAGGACACAGCGGCCAGTTTAGGGGGCTCTCACTGGCTAACTCTTGCAGCATCAAAATAAATAACAAAAGGAAAGGATTACAACCTATTTAAAAAAAGTAAGAATCACAAATCTGCATTGATATAAGTAAATAAATAAATGGGGGAAAGGGGGGAGATTCTTCCTTACAGAAACTCAATGAATAAATACAAAAGAAATCATATTCTTCCATCATAAGTATCAATTCAGACAAGAATCACAAATAAATACTAAAATTATGAAAGAGGGAGTTTGAGAAATGACAAGATATTTGCATAATCTAAAAGTATCTCCTCACAAGATACTAATTACAAAGGGAAAAGGGTAACTTTACCATGGAGAAACCTGGCAACTTCTACATAAACCAAGTGATCAAAGTGAGCATCACTACTAATAGGACAGATCAATGCGATATGCCTCCTAATATGATAAACTGGGAAGGACAAAGATCACATCTGTAATCTGCCTACCAATAAAGTATATCCGGAGGAATATCAGATAATCTTGAATTGAGGAGCATTTTGTGAAATAGCTGACTATAACTTTCCAAAGATATTAATGTTATAAAACATAAAGAGACTCAGAAACTGTTCCAAGCCAAAGAATACTGAAGAGACATGATAACTGACATGATCCAGGATTTCCTTTTGTTCTAAGGAACATCATTGGGTCAACTGGAAAAATCTCAATAAGGCTTATAGATTAGATAATAGCACTGTATCTGTCTTCATTTCCTGAGTTTGACTGTTCTACTGTAGTTATTTAAGAGAATTTTTAAGGAAAGAAAGCATCACATTTGCAATATACTAACAATTCAAGAAAAAAGTGTAAACATAGATACAAAGAGAAGGATAGACACTATAAAGTAAAATGTCAACATTTGGGGAATATGGATAAGGACTTTATGGGAATTCTTTGTACTATTCTTGTAGACCTTTTGTAAGTTTGAAATTATGTCAAAGTAGAAAAGATTTTGTTGATGGCTCTGAAAAGACCATGGGGAATCTTACATAATAAGATCATAAAGACCATGTTTATCCGTGGCCAGCTGAAATACAGCTGCAGCCCAGACCACTGTAATGTTATGAATTTTGTTAGTTATAATCAGGGCATTATCATTACATTTTTAATGTCTTGTTCTTGTTAGAGACCCATGTTGAAATATTTATGAATGAAATTGTGAAAAACCTGGTAATTGCTTTAAGACACTCCAGAAAAAATAAAACCAGAAAAAGAGTGGAGGAGTCAGATAGATGACATGAGATTGGCAAAATACTGTTAATCAGTGAAGCTGGGTGGAGGGCATGTGGGTTTCTGTACACAATTCTCTCTACTTTTGTGTATGTATTAAAACATGTTTAAAAAAATAAATAAAAGACTTGGGTTTTTGTTTTTTTGGTCGGCTGGGTTCTTTTTTTTGGAGACCAAGTCTCGCTCTGTTGCGCAGGCTGGAGTGCAGTGGCACCATCACAGCACACTGCAGCCTCAACCTCCCCAGGCTTGGGTGGTCCTCCTGCCTGAGCCTCCGAAGTAGCTGGGAATACAGGTGTGCGCCATCATGCCTGGGTTAATTTTTGTACTTTTTTTGTAGCGACGGGGGTTTTGCCATGTTGTCCAAGCTAGTCTTAAACTTCTGGGCTCAAGTGATCCACCCACCTTGACCTCCCAAAGTGCTGGGATTACAGCACCCAGTAAGACTTTTTTTCTGGGAGAAAAATGATGGTCACAAAGCTTCTATGCTTGGCTCCCCAGGTGTAGAGACCTCTAACAGGCTTTTACACTGGAATGTTGCATGAACTCACACTTTCTGACTTAACAAGCGTGGGTCTTCTTTGTCACCAGGAAACATTTACTTCTTGCTGGGTTTCAGCTCAAGGTACTGGAAAGAGTAGAGTTGGGCTGTCCAGCGCAGGGAGACAAAGGGCACCTGCTGAAGTCCCAGTGAGGTTGGCAGCGACGCCATCGCCACCAAAGCAGAGCCTCCTGGGCAACCAGCCCACTCGGGCCAGACTTTCCAAGACCCCTGCCCACCTCCCATCACCCAAGTCACAGGCAACAAGGGCTCTTCCTCATGGCACCCTTCCTGAGTCACCCAGCAAAACATATGCTCTTCAACAGGAAAGGGAAGTACATGCTCTACATTTGACAAAGTTTTCCATTGAAAATGGGTAATTTTCCCCCCTAAAGCATTGGTACCCAAAGGATTACTCTTCAGGTATCTGAAAAGAGCCATAATCTTTTTTTCTCCAATGATATCTCAAGTGTCAGGCATGAGATTGTTCATGGGGAAATATTTTGGAGAAGGAGAAAGAGGAGTTTATGAAAAGGAAAGAAACAGCTACCTATGTCCATGTTGAGTTTGCAAGGAGGAAGAAGACTCTAAATTATGAGGGTTGGGTTTCAGAAGGGGTTGTAAGTTTACTCAGGCATAGAAAAAGAATAAAACTGGAAGTTGAGTAAGGTGGCTCAGGAAGGTGGTGCTCTGCAGAGATGAAGCAGTCCCACTGAAGCCTGGTAGAGAAGAAGCCGCCTGGTTCCCATCAAACCTGGGAGCAGAGCAGTCAGCCCTACCAGGGCCACAGCAGAGAGCCAGGGTCTATCAGGTGATGAGGAGGGGTGAGGGACAGGGCGAGGTACCTTATTGTGTACCCACTTGGTGTCAGGCATTTTGTCCACCTAATTTGATTTCTCCTGTAGGATGGATGAAGCCGCCTGGGTTGTGGTCCTACAGAGGAAATCAAATAAGGTGAGCAAAATGTCACAGGCATCATTGCCGCATTACTGGGGGGCATTTGCCCTAGGTTACATTATCAGATGGTACAGCAGGGGTTTCACCCAGGTCTGTCTGATTCCAAAGCCCTTGCTCTAGACGTTGCTGACATGCCCTCCAGCTAGGATTCAGCACCAGCCTTGGAATCAGGAGACGTGAATTCAAGTCTGCCTTCCTGGCTGCTTGCACAGCCTGGGTTACTTGTTCCACTCTCAGAGGGTATGGGAAAGAGCAAACGTTATAATGCCAGATTTCAAGACTTTGTCAATTTTATGTTATTGTTCTTATTTTTAAAGAGGTGAGTGCAGAGAGGCTTGCTGGCATTTGCTGATAGCTAACTGTTGAAACACATTTTACTATGGGTGTCTTCGCAAGCGAAGTCTAGACGGACACAGCTGTGCCAAATGGCTGTTGTGTGTTGTTTTGAATTTTGTCACTTCAGATTACTAATAACCCACTTACACACTAAGTAGGCACTTATTCATATACAGAACAATTCCTTATGCAGTGCTCAACCTGCCATCTGGTCCCCTCCTGAATTATGCTAATTGGAAAGCACAGAGCTATGCAGTGGCAGAGCGGTCTGGAAAAGTCCCAGCAATTGCTTCAAGGTAGGGAAATTGCATTCTGAAGCCCAGATGGAAAGCAAAGCCCTCACTAGTGGTGACTAAGCACGCTTTTTCCTTTGTCAAAGGGAGGAGTTAGTTTCAACCGCCCGGCGCATTTTGTTAGAGAGTAAAATGTCCTTCCTGCAGCCTTCCCTTTGGCTGGGTCTTGCTCTCTCAGACTCGCGGGAGTCGTAGACATACAGTCACCATGGGCTTCCTGGGGCTGTCCTGATCCCACATCTCATGCATGTGTTCACTTGATTTTGCGTCCCAACTTCTTATTTAAAAAATGCATTCACTATACTCATTTACTCTTTCAAATAGATGTAGACCAATAGATGCTATGGAAATAAACGACAAGAAGAAAAGACTTCTGATATTCAAAGCTAGGAACAGAGAAACCACAGCGAGGTACACTGGCTTTTGGTGGAAAGTTGATATGGGCCAACCCATACGTTGGTCTATAGATTGGCTGCTGTCTCTACACATGTTGGTTGGGTTGGAAATGTGATGGCAGCGGGGCAGGTATGTGATGGCATCTCACTGCTGAAGGCACTGCCACACAGTTTGATGTCCATGAGCACTGACAGCCACAAAAATGGACTGGGATGATATGATATATAGACAGTATTTCTTTCTGGAGATATACAAGCTGATTAAAGTTCTTATATTAGTCCACTGGGGCCACCATGACAAAATACCATAGATGGGGTGGCTTAAACAATAGATATTTATTTTCTCAGCGCTCTGGAGGTCAGAAGTCCGAGATCAAGGTGATAACATGGATACCTGACTTATCGAAGGCACCTTCTCACTGTGTCCTCATGTGACAGGGAAAGAGAGAGCCAGCACTCTGGCATCTCTCCGATAAGAGCTCCAATCCTATCATCAGGGCCCCACCCTCATGAGTTCATCTAAACCTAATTAATTCCAACAGGCCTCATTTCCAAATATGAATTTGGGGCATGGGGGCACAATTCAGTCCATAGCAGTTCTTAGGTTAAAAGACATTTTTAGAATCTTGAAAAAGATCTGCAGCCATCCTTGAGAGCATGAAGTGACAAACTTTTCCTGTAAAGGGCAGATAGTAACTGGTGAATGTTTTCCGCTTTGCTAGTCACATGGTCTCTGTTGCTCAAAAGCAGCTGTGGATGATGTGTAAACAAAGTGGCATGGCTGTGTTCCAATAAAACTCGATTTACACAAACAGGCAAGGGCCCAGATCTGGCCCATGGGCTGTATGTAATTTGTTGGCCACTAATCAGAAAGCTCAGAACATATAGCTATAGATCTAGATCTAGATCTAGATGTAGATATAGATTTTTTTTTGAGACAGAGTCTCACTCTGTCACCTAGGCTTAAGTGCAATGGGGCAATCTTGGCTCACTGCAGCCTCCACCTCCTAGGTTCAAGCTATTCTTCTGCCTTAGCCTCCTGAGTAGCTGGGACTACCGGGGTTCCCCACCACACCCAGCTAATTCTTTTTGGCAATTTTAGTAGAGATAGGGTTTCACCATGTTGCCCAGGCTGGTCTTGAACTCCTGATCTCAGGTGATCCACCCTCCTCAGTCTCCCAAAGTGTTGGGATTACAGGCACGAGCCACTGTGCCTGGCCCATAATTTATTTTGTTTTATTTTATTTTTAAGTTCTGGGGTACATGTGCAGGATGTGCAGGTTTGTTACATAGGTAAACTTGTGCCATGGTGGTTTGCTGCACAGATCAACCCATCCCCTAGGTATTAAGCCCAGCATGCAATTAGCTAATTTTCCTAATGCTCTCCTTTCCCCTGTCCCCCACAACAGGTCTCAGTGTATGTTGTTCCTCTCCCTGTGTCCATGTAGAAAATAATTTTTTACCACAGCCATTGAAATGAACAGCAAAGCCTGTCTCTTCTGATAAGGAACAGTATCCAGAGGTACAAAACATAGAAATACCCTCGCCTTTCCTTCAGATTCAAAATTCAGCTGACATTTACCGAAGTCCCAGTATGTGCCATACATGTTGCTAAATGCCTTACATTTGTTATTTGATTTAATTCATTCCTTCCCACAACCCTGTAAGGTATTATTCCTTTTGCAGGAGATCAACTCTCAGTGAAATTCTAGCCCAAGGTCACACAGCTGGTGTGACAGAAAAGAATCCACCCTCCATTCTCATTCTGGAATAACAACAAGATGTTCTTTGGCAGAGGGCTCAGATCATATCAAGACTGCACAATACAGCCATAATGTCCTTCTGCTGCTGGGATCCCTTGGAATAAAATCAAGAAAATACTAAAGGTGGGCTTAATTGCACTCCCCATTCTAAGCTTTTTTGCCCTTTTATTTCCTAGGCTCTGTTAAAACTCCAGCTTTTCAGCTCTAAAGCAGTCACCTCTCATTACGGAATTTCCACCTAAGGATCTGTATTCTTTCTGTGGAGGGAAGGTAACTAGATGCTCCTCTTACTTAGCTGGAAGGAGGCAATTGCAAACCACTGGACATTCTTGTGGACCTCCAGACCTCACTGAGATCACAGATGTGCAGAATTGTCAGCCACAAGGGCAACACCCGGGCTTTGCCTATGTGGGGTGGTACATATTAGGATCAAGACGGGATCTGTCTGTCTGGTTTGAAAAAGCACATTTAGCATCATCAGCACGTACTTTAAAAAAATTAAAGTGATGCTTAAGAAAATAAAACAGGTAATCTCTTTGGCAGGAGTGTCAAGCAAGAAGGCTGAGAAGTGTCCCTCTGGGGTGCCTGTGCTGCTGCCACAGAAGGCCACAGCTGGATAGCAGAGCTGAGTCTAGAACCCAGGTCTCCAGGCCCGCAGCCCCTAGGAGCAGCCCAGTACTGTGAAGAGCACACACCTTGCACTCAGACTCGAGCGCAGAAAGCCCGATGCTGCATGCTTTTTGATAACTCAGCCCCACAGAAATCTCCTCTGGTGTTAGCTGCTGGAGAGACAAAGGGGCTGAAAGTGCCCCCAAAGCAGGATAGACAGGATAGGGGTGAGGCTTGCAGATACTGCTGACACTCCCCAGTTCCTGGGCCAGCTTTGGCCTAGAATCTTTCTGTGTAAGCTTCTTTGGAGAGTGGAGTTGGTGGGTGGATTCAGGGAGAGGCCCAGCTGTGATTCTTGGGAGGCCACGTGAGCCCTGTCTGCCAGCTGCCTCCAAGTGCTGCTGTGAAGGGAGGCTGGGAATGGCTTTAGGAGGCATCCAGGAGGTGTTGCTGCTTTGGCACCTGAGTTCCAGGAGCTGAAGGAGCAAATGACTGTTTCACTCCTTGTGCCTGATTTCCAGCCTCAGACACAACATTGGTTCTGTCAAAAGGTGCAGGTGGGCACTGACTAGGGGCTAACACACATCTGGTTGGAAGTTGTTTTAACAACTAGTTACGGCACCAGATTCCTCCTGGCTCTGATCACCATCACCTGCCAGGCCTCATTGGCAGCTCTGGCCCCTGCTTGGCTCTGTAGCTCCAAGAGAGCAGCCTGATGAGATAGGATAGCAGGTGGCCCAGAGTGGGTGGCGGAAGCAGGTGACCACCTGTTACCAGAGAGGACTCGGCACCGCACGCAACCAGCCTCCTCAGCCTCAGTGACTTCCCCCTCCCAGCTTGGCAGAGACTTTGGGCCTCTCCTGGATATAGATCCCTGGAAGGTGTTCTGCATCCAGGAGATGACCAAGAACATGAGAACAGATGTAGATGTTAGTCACCTCGCCGTGTGAAAGTCATAGAAAAGCCCTCTCATCTGTCAGACCCAGTTTCGGGTGAGTAAAGCTGTCCCTATCTTTTTAATCATCAGAGAATGTTTCTGAAATTCAAAGAAAAGGGAAGTAAGCTCAGTGCCTCAAATGACACAGGCACTTTACACATCATTGCTGCTCTCTAGAGAAGCCGCATGTCCCTGCGGGCTTAGCATTACCTAGCTGCCCTGGTGCCTTCTCAGGCATGCCCACTGGGCTCATTACTGTGGTACTTGCCACTGACTTGAACCTATTATCATTTCACAAATTGTTCCTGAAGATGGCAAGCCAATTTGCTAGGCCCTCAGAGACACCATGAAACCAACTCAAAACCACTGACCCTCTGAGGGCTGCATAGGAGCCGGCTTGCATGCCCCCTGGACTGGGCCTAGCCTGACAAGGCTATATCTGGGTGCCAGGTGCCAGGCATGAGGGCTGATGCAGTGTCTGCCTGAGATCATCCCTAAAGGTCATCAACAATTCATGTCCACCCAGAACCTCAGAATGTGACCTTATTTGAAAAGAGAGCAGATGTAGCTTGTTAAAATGAGGTGAGGTCATACGGGATTAGGATGAGCCCTAAACCCATTGGCTGCTGTCCTGAGAAGGTCACATGAACACACAGGGAAGAAGGCCGTGTGGAGATGGGGACAGAGATTGGGGAGATGTGTCTACAGGCTAAGGGGTGCCAGCAACCCTTAGCCTGGGAGAGAAGCAAGAGACAGTTTCTCCCTAGAGCCTCCAGAGGAATGAACCTGGCCAACATTTGGACTTTACACTTCTGGCCTCCAGAATTTGGAGAGAATAGATGTCTGTTGTTTGAAGCCACCTGGTTGCTGGCACTGCTATAGCAGCCCAGGAAACACAGAAGGGAGAGAGGGAAGAAGGAAGGAAGGAAGGAAGGAAGGAAGGAAGGAAGGAAGGAAGGAAGGAAGGAAGGAAGGAAGGAAGGAAGGAAGGAAACATGAATGCTTTTAGCCAACCCAGAACAAGGCTGTGCTGTATGTTCTTGTCTTAGTTCTCATACTGTGTATATTAAATATATTGTTTTTAACAGAAGCACACATGAAACAGTTATGCATTGATTGGTTAGTAAAAATGCTGTGACCAGAGACTTTCAGGAAATGAACCCTGCATTTCCCCTAGGAGTAATGGTTCAGTATTCACTAATTCAGTATTGCAGCAGGTTTATAGACTATAACCACTACAAATAATGAGAATCAACTGGATTTTGTTAGGGCAGCTCTAAGAAAGCAAAACAAGTTCTTTCATACTTACCCAGAATGTTGCACGCCTCCTGGATGAGCTTAATGGTGATGATGTCATCATACACTGTGTACGTCATGAAAGTATCTTGTACTTCTGCAGAAGTTCTGGACAATAAATCAAGGTGCAATGAATGCTCATCAGCTTGAGCTTTGCCCCAGGAATATATCCACTGACCCAGCAACATATAATATAGCAACAACCTTCTTGATCATAAGGAATGTGAGACGCTGGAATATTTGGATATCAATTCCTCTAAGAAGCCCTCCCTGGACCTCAGTTTGAGCTCAGACATCCCTTCTCAAGTACCCAGGATAGGCTATGCATTTCTCCAACTTACATAAAGATTGTTGGTCTTACCCACTAGACTGGGCTCCTTGAGGATGAGCATTGTGACTTATTTTTATCTTTGAACCCACAGCAGTGGCACTGTACTGAGCACATGTCCAGAACTTAATATAATGGTAGTAAACTGGGACTCACATGCCAGAGAGTCTTGTTCTCTGAATGGTAGAGCAGCTGCTTGAGTTTCTCACTATTTTGCAATGTAGCTGGCTATGTTCTGGGAGTTATTGATGGACTTCAGTCTTCAACACTAGCCAAGCCTGCTGAAAAGAGGCTTAGTCTGGGAGTCTGAGCCCTGCACCCTTACCTTGGCCCTTGTGTGAGTCATCAAACTGTAGTTGGCAATTGAGTCAACAGATGGGGGAAGGAGGTGGGTCAGGGAATGCTTCTCTAAGAAAGGGAGATTTGGCTGAGACTGAAGGAGAGGAAGGCAAAGAAGAGCCTTCTGGACAGAGGGAACAGGCTCCCAGGCAGCAGAGAGCATGTCTGAAGAGCAGAGAGGGGTGAGAGCACTCAGCTTATCCAGAACACACCATAGAATCTTGGAATTTTCTAAATGTCCAATTTCTTACTGTATGCTATTTCTGACTGCTGGTTTTCCAGTTTCTTCTTGAATGCCTCCAGTGACAACAAGCTCATTCCTTTGCAAGGCAGCACATTCCACTTACAGACTGCTCTCTTTGATGGAAAGTTCTTTATGTTCAACTGAAACCCCCTTCTGGGACCTCATAATACCTTCTATTTATTGAGCATGTGCTTTTGGCCCAAGAGATGACAAATTATTGCTTATCACCCCTCATACTGTTGAGGAGGCTAATGCTCAGAGGGATTAAATGTCTTGCTATGGTCACCAGCTGATAAGAGAAGGATCTGGGCTCTGCACTTCAAAGCCCATGTCACTCCTGAACTGCGCTGCTGGGAATTCACCCAGTGACCTTAGTTCTATCCGATAGGAAAATGCAGACTGGGCTGGTCCCTCCTCTGGATATCTAGCCTTCTAGTGTTTGATGTTTGAGGATCCTTATTCATCTCTAAATTTAACCAACTCTTTATCATCTTTCTGGACTTTATCTTCCTGTCTGTGAAATGTGGCATTTATTATTACCTGCCCTTCCTATCTGCCAGGAGTGTTGGTAAGGATAAAACAGGATAACAAAAGTGAAAGAGCTTGGGGGAAATGAGAACCACCATGCAGATCCAAGGAGAGCTGTGATGACAATGAGAACAAAGGCATTGTGTCATGGGTGGGAGGTGACCAGGGATGGAGTTTAGGAGACGTTGGTTCCAAGCTTATTCTTTACACAAATTAGCTCTGAGGGAAAATCACTTTCCCTCTCTGGGCCCTGATTTCTTTTTCTGTAAAATAATGGAGGTGATAGCAAGATTTGTGTTTCTCAACCTTTTTTAACCCTCTGATACACACACATCCACTGGGGATTCTCAGAGAGCCCCAGAAACCCTTGTGCGCACAGTTGAGGATCCTGGACTAGAAGCTGCTTGGATTCTCCCTCACCTGTAAGAGCTCCTGTTTTGGCCCATGCCTATACAGTACTTTCTAAGCATCTTCGGAGGCAGCTGTTCATACGGCCTGCTCGGCGAGGCGTGCTGTACACCCCCACTGCTGCCTGATGGGGTGCTCACCACCATGTTGGAGTTGCCTCTTACTCGCCCCTAGGGGCCCGCAAGTCTCTGTGAAAACATGTGCCCTCCTTCTGTGCCTATGAGCAAAACAGAAGCACGGGGACAAGACCCCAATTTAAACTTGACACATTGTCAAAATGTGTTCTGAAGACCTTAGACAGGATTAGGTGACCTCCAGAACCATCAGAAATGTAACAAACTCTGTGGCGCTCCCTGGCCCTCTGATGGGACCACCCATTCACCCATCTCTGGATCTGGCAGCCTGTTCTTTCCTGTGGGCCGAACTGATCATATTTTAGCATAGAATATTTATTTGGGTTTGTATATATGGTGCACATTGCTGGGATGCCAGACGTGCCCAGACTGTTATGATTTTACAGGGATTTTCAGCCTTGTTTATTGATCCCCACGATCCTGCATACAACATTTCCCACAGAGCCAGTGCACACTTGCATATGTAGTCATTCAATCTGCTTTAGTAAAACAATATGTTCACCAAGAATTTTTTAAAATAAATAAACCAATTGATATCTTCCAATGAGATGACAAAGCCTCTCCTATGCAGAGGGGAAAGAGAGAGAAATGGCTATCGGGAAGCATTTTGAAGAGATCGAGAGTTGGAAATGCAACACATATGGGAAATGAAGTAAGAGTTGGATGTTTCCAGCTCACACAAAGAGGAGTACCTGTCATGTAACATGAAAAATGTCAGCCACATAGGTACGTGTATGCATCCGTGTGCAGGAGACTGAGGAATTTGTTTAATTGGCACTGTCAGGCATTCAATGTGTTCCTCTTTAATTAGTCCAACTAGCGATACCCAAAATATCAGAGCAGAAAATCAGGGCCAGCCTTCCTATAGCAGAACAACTTGCAGAGTAAAATAAATACACAGATTCCTGAGCCCCAGGAGGTGGTATCTGAAAACCCTTATTTTTTAACCACTTGCCTGAGATGACTGTCCAAGCTTGAAAACCACCGCACAGAAACACTTTCTAGGATTCAGTCTGGCAAGGCAGCAGGTTACAACTGATACACCTTACGTGGTTCAGCCTTACTACACTGATGTAATGGTTTTCAGAGTCCAGTGTGAGCTATAAAGCCCACAGGAAAAATGAGCAGCAAGTTTCAGGCCAAGAGAATAGGATCCGTTGAAGCCATAGGAACTCATCTCTTCAACAGCTCTCTTAATGGTAGGTAGGGAATTCGTATAACAAACTTGCCTGTCACTGTGGGACTCAAGGTGTGCGTGGGGAAAGAGAGGCCCAGGGAAGCAAAAGATTTGTGCTGGTGTCACGACCATCTGGAATTTAGAAAAAGAACCAGGCTGTCTTTCTAGCCTGTCCTCCAAATGGCCTGTCTGTCTCCCCACAGCTTTCTTAATAAAATCCAGACTTCTTAGGTGGACATATCCAGCCTCTGTGGCCCAACCCTTGCATCCCCTCCTCGCATCCAGCCATTTCTCCGATACATCCATTCCACCAGCTACTCAAGCCCCTCTCTTCCCTGCCTTCCCACAGGCTCTCCTCCACTGGAAAAGCTCTCACTTTTCCTGATCTGGCCAACTTGATCCTTCCTTCCCAAGTCAGTGTCAGAATCCCGATTCTGGACATTTTCAGCCACTTGCCGATCCGGGCGTCCCTACTCTGAGCCCCCGTGGCTCTCTGTATCACCTGTCTTGGTGCCAACTGCATGCGGAATTGATTTGCCCATCTGCATGCTTCCTAGAGTACCAAGTTGAAGGATTGGGAAAATGTCATTTGACTTGGTATCTTGACTACCTAGCCCTGTGCCTGGCACACAACAGGTACTCAATAAATAATTGTAAGATAATCTAGGAATTTAGGTGACAGACCTAACTTGACAGAGGCTCACAGACTGTGTCAGGAGGAGACCTAGGAGTTAACACTGGTTCTACCACAGTCCAGCTTGATGACGGAGCAAATCCCACTATGCCTCCATTTCTTCATTTTTACAATGACAGTATTCAATTAGGTCATTTTTGTCATGAAGACTGTGAAGTCCAGTCCTCCCCTCCTCTCCCTCGTCCACCAATGATGTGTCCCTCCTTGCCCTCTGATTCACTTAGACTCTTGAGGCATTTAAGCCAACGGTTCTCAAAGTACGACACACGGAACACCCATGAGTACCTAAGATGTTTTTAGAAATCCATGAGGCCAAACTATTTTCAAAACAAAATTAAGAAATTATTTGCCTTTTATACCGATTTGTATTTGCACTAATGGCACATAAGCATTGATGGGTAAAAGTTGGTGTGTGCCTTATAGCATGAATCAAGACAGTGGCACAAAACTATTATATTCTTTTTAAAAATCTTCACTATATTTTTTAGTCATCTTATTCTTCGTTGCCACATATGTGCAGTAAAAATATGCCAGTTTCACTTTAGGTTGTTCATTTTGAGGTAGTAAAAATTCCCAATGTTATTAACTCTTGACTCTGAGTATACATCTTTTGAATATTTTATGTAACAAAATAGGAAATACACAGGCAAATTAAGTACTTCTCCTCTATGCAGAATTGTGAATGGTCACTTCCAGGAAAAGTATTTACATGATTATAAGCTGAATTAGCCAGTTTTTTTTAATGGAACATCATTTCCACTTAAAAAGAAAAATTGACAGATGAACTATGATTACTCAGACTTGGATATTTGGCAGACATTTTCTCAAAAAAAGAACAAAGTTAGCCTGTCACTTCAAGAAAAATAACTGGCAGAAATGTGTTGCCAATGACAAAACTCAAGCTTTGAAGCAAAAACAAGAATTTTGGGGGAAAAAATTGCATCTTCTGCTGTGAGCTTATTAGCATCCCAATCCTTAGAGGCTGAGATTGTGATGATATTGACAAACGGGATTTTGATATTGTAGAGTGAAACATGTCAACATTTGTAAGATCAGCACAACTCAGTGAGCTAATAGTTTCCAAATGACTAATGGAAGCTAGTAAAAAATGATGCTAAAAGATTTATATCCAAGTGTAAAACAGATCAAGAGATGTTAATAAAACAGAGTATGAAGAAGGTCATTAGTACAGTTACAGATTCAACACTATAACTGACCTTTGAGAAACTACCACTTGTCAAGCTTTCGTGAGGTTTAAAAGAATAGCCACAGTTATCTGAGAGGAGTATTAAAGTTCTTCTTCTTTCCATATTTTCTTCATGAATTTCAACCAAAATCATATCACAGGATACATACATTGTAAAAGATGGAATCCCACTGCCATTAAGTCAGATATTAAAAGAGATTTCCAGAGCTGTAAAGTAATGCCATCTTGTCATTAATTTATTTATCTGGTTAGTATAGTTCTTTATCATAAAAATATGTTACTTATGCTAACATATAATAGTATATATAACAAAATTATATATATTACAACATATTATTTTAGATTAACTTTAAAATTTGTTTTTAATTTCTAATACCATAAATAGCCACAGATAAACAAAAGCTCTATGGGGTCTTCAATAGTTTATGAGAGTATAGAGGCTTGGAAAACCAAAGTGTTTAAGAATGTCTGATTTAAACCAAGAGTGAGTCAGGTTTGCTTTGGAAGCTAATGAAGCTGAGGCTTCCCGGACAGGGAGGAAGCAGCCCCACCTGGCCCCCTCTAGCTTGGAGCCATCCCCACCTGGCCCCCTCTAGCTTGGAGCCATCCCCAGGCTTAGGGGTTACCTTATATGCCCTGGCAGTGGTCCTGGGTGCCTGCAAGTGGGGCTGCAGACCACCCAATTCTCAGGACCACTTGATTCTGGTAGACTCAGCACACATCCAGACTCCACTCTGACCCCCACGAAGGCATGTGAAGGAGAGGCTGCACATTCCCAGTGGGGATCACCTGGTCCTAGAGGACTTGCCTAAACGTAGGGGACAGGGGTGGGACTGGTTAAGGGAGATCAAAGGCTGAAGTCCTCCCAGGACTTGCCACCAGGAAAGAAGCTCACTTCAGCAAGAAACTGCTGAGAAAGTTATAGATGTGCATAAAGAAATGTGTCTAAGCTAACACGAAAACAAAATACGATAAAAATAATTTTCAGCCAGCCATGCAAGAAGAGCATTCATTCTATCCTCTTTACAGAAAACGACATTATAAAATCATTGTCCAATGAACAGACAAACCAAAACATAGCCAAAGATGCAGGAAAACGTCTTATAAAAGAGGGTTAGTTAGTTCATTTATTAATAAAAACATGTTTCCAGCTTTTGATGTTTATGTTATCTGTCAGCTTTAAAGTTTTCTTCCTTAATTCTAAAGAAGTACTTATTTTTGTAGCTAATTTTTTATTTGTAATTATATTCTTTTTAAAGGATGCTTCCCAAATAATATAAGCTTCAGGCCTCATGATATCCATCTCAACTTCTGCTAAATTTATCTTCTAGACCCCGTGCAGAACACTTGGGCACAGGGAAGAGAACAACACTCACTGGGCTAGGTGGGTGGGATGGAGGGGAGGGGAGGGACAGCGGGGAGGGGCAGGGAGGATGGGAGGGATGACACCAGGAGAAATGCCTGATGTAGGTGATGGGGGGTGGGGGCTGGGGGGCGGGTGGGGAATGGAGACAGCACACCACCATGGCATGTATGTACCTATGCAACAATCCTGCAGGATGTAGGATGTGCACATGTACCCCACAGCCCAAATCAATAAAAATAAATAAACAAAAGAAAATGTTAAACAAGTATAAACACAGCTACCTATAAAAAATAAAAATAAAAAGTAGCTTTCAGCTACTTTTTAACTAGACTTTATTTATGGGAATAGTAGATAACTCGGAGGGACAGGGGCTTTTGTCTTGAAGGAGCTTCTGACCTTTTCTGGCTCAATTAGTTTTGCAGTATACTATGCTTGAAGGAATGCTTCTCCGGATATCACAATGTTAACACCATTTCCTATTTAGCAAGAACAAAAATCCCAAGGATGCAAAGGCAGGGATCCTTGATTTGTTTTAAGATTGCAGAGCTCTTAGAGATTCTAAAGAATACTATGAACCCAATACCCAGAAAATGCATGTAGTCACATGTACACAAGATTTTAATACATGATTTCAGATAGTTCCCAGACTTTCTCAAACCTATCCATGAACCTCTGTTTAAGATCCTATGACACAGAGAAGCCATGTAATCCCATCCAGCTGTCTCCTAAATGGGTTGGTTCGGGCTTGGTAGTCATCCATCCACCTCTCATTCATTTGTTCATCTTCCATTCAAACACACATGAATCATCCAACCATTCATTGCTTTTTAATGTACTTATTTACAGAGTAGAGAATATACTCTTCTTAGAGACCCCACCCTCCAAAGTCCATCTGACTGGGATATATACGGACTCCAGACCAAAGACCATTGGATCCTCTGTCTCAGGCCTTTGCAATTGAGACACTGAGAAACTGAGCCAGTCTGATGATGGTGATCTCTTGAATCCAAAAGGGAGTAGAAAAGCTTGGAAGAAATAGAAATTAATCTCTTGAATACAAAGTGCATATAGAAAAGCTTAAAAGAAACAGAAATTAACTCCAGTCACAGTGGCTTATACCTGGTATCCCAGCACTTTGGGAGGCTGAGGCGAGAGGATCACTTAAAGTCAGGAGTTTGAGACCAGCCTGGGCAACAAAGCGAAAGCCTGTCTTCCCAAAAAATAAAATAAAATAACCAGGCACAGTGGCATGTGCCTCTAATCCCAGCTACTCAGAAGGCCGAGCCCAGGATTTGAGGCTGCATTGTCCTCTGATTATGCCACTGCACTCCAGCCTGGGTGACAGAGGGGAAAAAAAAAAGGAACAGAAATTAAAAGACTTGCAGAGAGAAACGAGAACCAGGAAAATAGAGTAAACATGAAGGGAGACACAGAGTTGGAAAGAGGCCTTCTGACTTTCTTTTCCTCTGAGATTTCTCTGTATTTCCTGCAATTGAGCTCCATTAGTCTTCTGAATCTTTACAGTAACTCCTTTAAACATTAGCTTACCTAGTGGATTGCTGAGCCTTGGAAGCAAAACCCTGGACTAAGTTCTGCAACCAAAGTGCCAAGGGGAAGTTAGCCCCCTCACCTACATTAGCCGCCTCAGTCCTCACAAGTGGATGAGGTGAGCACCATGATTGTCTCCATTTACAAATTGAGTGCACCAAGGCTCAGAAACTTCAGTAACCCATTGCAATCAGAAGAAAAGTTCAGCTCCTTCCCATCTTCTACACATTTAAGTGTTTTGGTCCCTAAAATCCTCTCCACCTTCATCTCTTATCAGACTTCTCACACATGATATTCCAAGCATGTTAGATTTTTTCTGGGTCTTAACTTCACTGAGCTCAGTCTGACCTCAGGACCTTTGCACTTGCTGTTTTCTCTGGAACACGTACAACTTCCCTGTCTCAAGGATAGCGCCTTCCTTCCTTTCAGTTCAAACATTACCTTTGTCAAGAGGTTTTCTCTGACCAACTCAGGGCAACTGGTATCTCCTCTCCCCCGTCACTATTCTAAATTTATATAGCACTTTGTACAACCTGCATTTTCTTTGTTTATTTGCCTGTTTACTGTCCTCCCACATTCCCAGGGAACACAGCCCCCATTCTAGGAGCTAAGTAACTACTTGTTGAAAAAATACATTTACCAAAGTTAAACCACAAGTAAGAGATCCAGGCAAAATGTAAAGGTTTGTCTGATTCCAAAGGCCTTACTCTTCCTAATCCATTAGTTGCTTCTCATTGTTAAGTTTCAATAAAGGTTTTAACCAAAAGATTATAAACCAGCGATTTAGGTCAGTCACGGTGGTTCATACCTACAACCCCAGCATTTTGGGAGGCCGAGGTGGGAGGATCTCTTGAGGCCAGGAGTTCATAACCGGACAGGGCAACATAGAGAGATTTTGTCTTTAAAAAAACAAATTTTTTGTTTTAATTAGCTGGGCATGGTGGTGCAGGCCCGTCGTCCTAGCTACTCTGGTGGCTGAAGTGGAAGAATCGCTTGAGCTCAGGGATCTGAGGCTGCAGTGAGCTATTATGGTACCACTGTACTCCAGCCTGCGTGACAGAGTGAGACTCTGTCTCTAAAAAAAAAAGTGATTTATAATTAGAAATCTATAAATCTAGACTATAAGAGAGGAAAATAATGCAAGAGAGGAGGAGAAACATCTGTTTCCTATTTCATGTAAGATAAAATTTATGTCATAAGGCCTGGAAACATGCTTCATTTTACCTAATCATTTCTTCTTAAAATTTCTGTAGGAATTGATGGGTTTTTTTTTTCTCAGCTGAAATTCTACTTTAAAAGCACTAGGGAATTTGCTATTTAAATGTTGCCTGAAGCAAATCCTTTTGCACAGCCAATAATCTTGCCTTAATTTCTCCTTTAAAAGGTAAGTTTTCTGCATTCAGGTTTTTTTTTTTTTTTTTTTTTTTTTTTTAGTAAATTCTAATATGATGCAATTTTCATAGCTGGTAGCCTTGTTAGATTGGCTTTATTTTTGGCTTAAAGATGCATTTCCAATGCAATCATATCAATGTCTAGTGCTCTGTATACAAACATCCTCTGTGACCCAATTAAGCAGAGAATTGAAACTTCAAGATGAAAGAGAGAAAACCTAATGACACAGATGCAGGATGTGCCCTGCTGGGTTCTCTATTCCCAGACATATTTCTCTGGTTCCCTTGCACTCTTGCACTCTCGTTCAAATGTCCTTTATCACCTTGGAGGTCTTGCAGATTCCAGAACTTCCTGTTTGTTTGGGAATGCTATGAGAACATTGGGAATGCTAAAGTAACAAAGAGATGACATTCCAGCCTTTCAGGGAGGTCATACCAAGGATCCAAACAGGAAAGTGTCTCTTCCACCCACTTACACATGGAAAGCTGCGGATATTTTTCCCCTTCATTTGGAAAGATATGCTGAATATCTCAACCGAGGAGGGTCCAGCAGCTGGCCATGCCACCTGTGCTCAGTCATACCTGGAGGGTGAGTCCCTCCTTAAACAGCACATCTCAGCTGCCTGTCATAGCAGAGCTGAACATGTCATTTCGCCTCTGCTCATGTTTAAGTGCTCTGGCTATTTCTGGCTAGTTTCAGTGATTTCCAGAGCCCTGGCCTTTCTCTTAGGCAGGACAGGTTCTTCTACGCAGCAGCTGAGCTGAGGCTAACGGTCCCAACCAGGAAATCAGATGGTAGAAGATTCTTACATCAAAAATCAACCAAAAATCCAAGAAAAATGCATCTCTCCCCCTTACAGCCTGGTCCCTAGCATTTATGAAGGTCCCTCAAGGCAGGGCGAGACAGTGACCTACACTGAGTGTCAGGGAGATCAGACTGAAAGGAGGAGTGGAGATAAAGCCATTAAGCAAATCACACTAACTTTAGGAGGCCAGGAGGTCTCCTCTGGACAAAGAGGAAGCCCTTAGGAACATCTGCTCCTTCAAGATGGAAGGCATCGCAATAAAGTGCTTTCTAATAATGTAAAGTGTAATGTAATCCTAATGTAGTACCTGTATCTCAGAGGAGGAGGAAGGGTGCTTACTGAGTTTCTACTAGGTACTTCTGTGTAGATTGTACCACTCAATTCTCTCCTTAATCCTAGAAGATAGGTACATTATTCTCCCTTTATCAATGAGAAAACAGAGCTTCAGAGAGATGAAGCAACCCGCTCAAGACCACACAGCTCTAAACAGCAGAGCCCAGATGCAAATCCAGTCCAACGGGATGCAAGCCACTGCTCCCACCTCTCCCCCAACCCACTCGAGGACCGGCATCTTGAAAATAAGCCAATAGCAAGCATTGAAGCAGCCATTGTGTGACAGCAGCTTTCATTTGTTGAGTGCTCATCCTGGGCCACGCATTTTTCCTAAGTGCCTGGTTTGTATTATCTATCTCATTTAACACTTGCAACAACCCCTGTGAGGAGAGCTACTTTTATTATTTTTCTTTTCAGATGAAACACCTGGGTCGCAGAGTGGTTAAGTGCCATGCTAGGGTCATACAGACTGTAAGCCTTGCTTCTGGGCTTTGAGCTCAGCCTCGTAGCCCCAGAGCCCCTGCTGAATCCAACAACTCCTTCCTACGGACTTGCAACAAGGCCCTGTGACTTCTGAGAATATGAGCATCCTATTTCCCAAGTTGGTTCCCCGCCCCACCCTGGAATGTCCACCCAACAGCCTGGCTGAGCCTGCCATCTCTCCTTCCCCCTCCTAAGACTGCTTGCCCTCTGCATAGGAGCAGCTGACCCTGTGGAAGGCAGAAGTGGGCAGGGCTGGAGCTGACCTGCCTTGTCCAGTTTATAGCAGAGGAAACGATCCCAGCTTCCCATCTGGCATGGCCCTTCAGCGCCCTAGTTCCTGTGTTCCAGGCATGCCTGTAATGTTTCTACAGATTCTAAGCCATCCAGGCCAAATGGCTTATTTGCTTCTTTAATCCTCTAATTCTCCGGTGTTTTTCGCAGTACCAGACTTACTATGGAAACTCAGTAAACGCATGTTTAAAGACACCCCCCTCTTATTTCACCCAGAGCCTCGGTATGAATGAAAATGAATTCCCACTGCCAGATGCTCTTCCTTTCCCCAGGTAGAATGGCCTAGTAGAAAGAGGAGTCTTTGCAGTTACAGACCTGGGTTTGTGTTCCCCGCCCCAGACCCCTTATCTACTGTACAGTCCTCAGCAACGTCCTCTCTGGGATTCAGTTTCCTCTGGTGAAGCAGGACAATACCTTGCCTTGCAGTGTTCTTGTTGGGCTTTCATAAGATTTTATATACGGAGAGAGATCCAAGATGGTCGATCACTAGCAGCTCATGATTGTAGCTCTCAGAGAAAGCGCACAGAACGAAAGGACGTCACATTTTCAGACCAATTTTTGTTGCTTACGGACTAGGAGATTCCCAGCAGAGGAGCCCCATGGGTCGCCAGCGTGACTCTTGTGGCCGGCGTGGCGGTTTTGCCGGCACTTCAGTGCGGCGGTTCTGGGTGCAGAGTAAATGGGACTAGCTTCCCTTTTGATCGACGTTTGGATCTCTGGGAAGGCACAGTCACCTATTTACATGATTGAAATAAGGATCCAAGAGGGAAGCCAGACCGGAGATCCTCGAGCAGAAAAGCACCACGAATCTTAATGCCACGGTTTTAGCCGGTGCAGTGGGTTGCTCAGATTTCAGCGTTGGGAATCAACAAGTTGGACGTCCACTCAGAGACCTAAATTGAAAGTAGGTAATTACAGAGACGACAGGAGGATAAAATTACAATGACGGGAAGGAACCAGCGTAAAAAAACTGAGAATACCCAGAAGCAGAATGCTTCTCCTTCTACAGGGGATCACAGTTCTTCACCATCAAGGGAACAAGGCCTGATGGAGAACAAGTGCGTTCCAATAACAGAAATGGGCTTCAGAAGGTGGATGATAAGGAACTTTTGTGAGCTAAAAGAACATGTTCTAACCCAATATAAAGAAACTAAGAACCTTGAAAAAAGGTTTGACAAAATCCTAATGAGAATAGACAATTTAGAAAAGAATATAAGTGAATTATTGGAACTGAAGAACACAATAAGAGAACTTTGCAAAGTATGCACAGGTTTTAACAGTCGAATTGATCAAGCAGAAGAAAGGATATCAGAGGTCGAAGACTTAATGAAATGAGACGAGAAGACAAGATTCGAGAAGAAAAAGTAAAAAGGAATGAGCAAAGTCTCCAGGAAATATGGGACTATGTGAAAAGACCTAATTTACGACTGATCGGTATACCTGAATGTCATGAAGGGAATGAATCCAAGTTGGAAAATATTTTTCAGGATATTATTCAGGAAAACTTTCCTAACCTAGTAAGGCAGGACAATATTCAACTCCAGGTAATCCAGAGAACACCACAAAGATATTCCTCAAGTAGACCAACTCCAAGATACATAATTGCTAGATTCACTAGGGTTGAAATAAAGGAGAAAATTCTAAGGGTAGCTAGAGAGAAAGTTCAGATTACCCATAAAGGGAAGCCTATCAGACTCACAGCAGACCTCTCAGCAGAAACCCTACAATCTAGAAGAGAGTGGGGGTCAATATTCAATATCCTCAAAGAAAAGAATTTTCAACCCAGAATCTCATATCCTGCCAAACTAAGCTTTATAAACGAAGGAAAAATAAAATTTTTTGTGAACAAGCAAGCACTCAGAGATTTCATCACCACCAGGCCTTCTGAAAGAAGCACTACAAACAGAAAGGAACAACTAGTATCAGTTATCTCAAAAATTCATCAAAATATAAAGAGTATCTCCATAATGAAGAATTTACATCAAATAACGGGCAAAAAAGCTAGTTAGCATTAAATTACAATATTGAACTCATGAATATTAATATTAATCCTAAACTTAAATGGACACAATGATACTCATTCTGAAAGTGGCTATATAATAGGAAGTGAATTACTCATTAGCATTTGCATAGTATCCCATAGACCTAAATGAAATATTGGTTGACTGTTATTTTCTTCCCTTATTCCTTCCTGTCTCTGTTGTTAAGTACAACTGATGACATAAAAGAGGTTTTTAATACCTTTTTAAGATTGCATTGCAGCCTGGGCAATAGAGCAAGAATTCTGTTCTCTCTCCCACTTTTTCTTTCTTCTTTTTTCCTCTCATTAAAAAAAAAAAAGATTTTATATAAGAGGTGTGTCCCAAAGTAAGTGCTTAAAGTAAGAAGAATGCTCTTTCCTGTCCTCTATTCTTCCCAAATTTAGCCTTTACAACACAATGGCCCTTAATAAATAAATAAGTCTTCAAATGCGTCTCTTCCCAGGGCCACACAGGAGGCTGAAAAACGGCACTTTAAGGTTCTGACAGTGCATCCTGACCCCTTGTTCCCTTGCTGTGCAGTCCTGGCCAAGTCACTTCAACTTTCTGGGCCTCAGTTTCCTCACCTGTCAACTGAGATCTGGGCTAAGTAATGGCTCAAGGGTCCACCAGTTTCTCTGATCATAATTACTCAGGGCTCCAACTTAAAATATTTGGAAATGAGTATTCTTCACCTCTGTGAGGCCAGAGCTCCTTTTTTACATCTAAACTTGTGGAGCTGTAAGCAATTTACCCTGATTTACCCTGGGCTACCTTCCCTAGAATAAGAAGGTTGATGGTGCCACGTGTGTGAGCAGGGGCTGCAGTGACCAGGCCTGTGTAGGGCTGTGAGTCTGGGCAGGACCTGGCTGTGGGCAAGTAAGTCGCTATGCTCTCAGCTCGATTTATTTTATTTTTAAACTAGGGGTAGGAGAAAGGGGAGGAAAAGTTTACATTAAGCATTTTAAATTGTTTTTACATTACAAAATCAATAAAACCATATAGCAAATTTGGGAAATAGAAAAAGAAGATTTGGGAAATAGATATTAGGAAAAAAATCATCCAATATTGTATCTAATTCAGCCACTATTTGTTATTATTTGGGTTTTTCTCTTAATCCTGTTTCATTTTATTTACCTAGTAGATATGTGACTTCTGTTTTTTGGGTTTTTTTTTTCTTGTTTCTTAGTATTGTCATTAAAATTTGCAAGTTGCTTCATGATCTTTGCAATCATCACATAATAATGCATATTTCTTTTGTCATTCCATTTGTTTTTAACTTCTAAAGACAATTTTTGTTTATTTTAAATATAAAGTTAAATTGTATCTTTTTGCATACATATGCGTATATGTGTGCATAAAGGTGTGTGTTTCTAAGAGAATAGACTCTCAAGGATGGACTTACTGCTTCAAAGGATTTGATCATTTGCACAGCTTTTGGTACATGTTGTCAGATTGCTTTCCAAAGGGGCTGCACTGATTTACTATGCCATCAGCAATTACCCATTTTGCTGCATCTTAACCAGAACTGGTTATTATCATTTAAATTTTTGGGAGATTTAATCGGCAAAGCAGTGCCTAATTGTTTTAATTTGCATGGCATTGATGAACTGAGGAAGTCAATCATTTTTCCATATTTTTGTTTTCCTTTCCCTTCCTAGGATCAAGTGATTTCTGAGGCATTTTCATCCCAACCCCTAATGCTTTAAGGCTGGGAGCCTCTAGGAAAGCAGACAGATAGCACAAGATTGCAGGAGTCAGAGGAGACTGTAAGGAGGGGCAAATGATGGCATTAAGGGGTCACTGGACAGAGGCAGAGGGAAAAAACTAAGAAATCAACTAAGAACACCTCAGAAGTGATTCTGCTCAAACTTGAAAGGGGTCTCCCCTCTTCTGTTTGGTAGCTTCATTGACGGGCAATGGAAGTAACGCAGTTGCTCTCTCTTCTGTGATTAGAAAATGAGAATTCATTCATGAGATAAAAGTTAAAATAATGTCAGTACTATTTACAGTGAGACTCTGTTTTAAGGCTGATTTTAGGAATTAAGACTGATACCTCCATTAAAGA
The DNA here is from genome assembly GCA_004027715.1 of Plecturocebus donacophilus. Taxonomy (NCBI): domain Eukaryota; kingdom Metazoa; phylum Chordata; class Mammalia; order Primates; family Pitheciidae; genus Plecturocebus; species Plecturocebus donacophilus. The sequence continues at coordinate 62,290 of PVKP010005670.1, read as the reverse complement.
CAGATAAGGTATACCAGGTGTTTTCTGTATCTAATTCATATGTTTACGCTACTTGAATTGATCTCCCTAGTAACTGAATCTCTTTGAGAACCAGCTGTATCTTTTTTGACGGGTCCATTCAACTAATTGGCTTAATCAAAAGGTCAGTAAAAAGCTGTAACCTTAAAAAACACTGGAGGTTTACCAGTTGCTCCAGGGATACTTCATCTTCCCCTTCATTTACTTACTTCAATTTTTTCCATGTTTCTTCGCCAAATTTCTCTATCACAAGTGATTTCAGACAGGTGTTGATAAATCCATACTAGAATACGAAACCAGAAGAAAAATATATATAATGAGGCATGAGATCTCAGCCATAGACATCTTCATGTCTTTCAGGAAATTTACAATGGCATCCTCTTGGAGAAACTAATTATACATTTTCCTTGTTTCTCATGATTTAATTTAACAGCTGTACTCATTCCCAACGCAGGGAAAACCTGGAAGCCCACCACTTGGGTTATTTCCATAGAGAAAACATATGAACTACGTTTGAAATCGAATTATAATTAGAGAAAGTTAAATAAAGTGTTTACTGTCAATTATAATCCTCTCCGAAATAGGGAACTGGTTTGTTAAAACAAATAATTCAGAAACACACCAGTGGCAGGGGAGTGTTACACCTGGAGAAAGGAAAGGCACACACTTCATGTCAATTCCAAAAAGGCAGTGAAAGGACAGTTTTTTTTTTTCTTTATACAAATGAATCCAGTGTTGGGTGTGTGTGTGGAGAATATAAGGAGTGCAGGAAAACAGAGGAGGAAACTCCAGTAAGAAAGATAGCACCAGGTTAACAGAAAGAACCGTTTTTCTGGGTTTGCTCATTTATCAGTGCTCTTTCTTCTTCCTCCATCAGAAAAAAAAAGGAGGACCCATGAACATGTTTGCTTAGTGAGGGGCAGCGTGCCCCATGCAGGCCACCCGCCTACCAGAACTCAGGGGCTCCTAACCAAAGCAGGGTGATTGAATTATATTTGAAAGCACCATGTGAGCTCAGCTTTCAAAAGATTTCTTTCTAAAGGGAAGAATCCTTTTGTCCCATAAATATCAGTCTCCAGATTTATTTTATAAGTTTGGATTTTCATATATATAGGAATTCTTTAAAATGAAAGAGCCTAGTGCCAACAGGAAGGAGAGGGCCTAAACAGTGGTAGTTCTTTTCCAGAAATGGGAATATTTGTCTTACTGGGTTACATTTCCAGTTCCCCACTACCAATGTCATCCCTACTCCTTATTCCATCTTGTCCCGGCTCTACCATCCCCAGCGTGTGCCTGCACCCTAGCCTGGCATTCAGAGCACTCTCTAGAACTGTCTTAATTTATGTTTCTTTTCTTTTCTTTTTTTTGAGACGGAGTCTCACTCTGTCGCCAGGCTGCAGTGCAGTGGTACAATCTCAGCTCATTGCAACCTCCGCCTCCCAGGTTCAAGCAATTCTCCTGCCTCAGCCTCCCTAGTAGCTGGGATTACGGGCACGTGCCACCATGCCCAGCAATTTTTGCATTTTTAGTAGAAACAAGGTTCACCATGTTGGCCAGATGATCTTGATCTCTTGACCTTGTGATCCGCCTGCCCCAGCCTCCCAGTGTTTTATTTTATTACCTACTCCTGCTGCATTAGGCTTATCCAAAATGCCTACCACCCTCCCCAAACAGAGATGGCACTTCTTCAATGGATAGGGTTTCCTCTTTCCTCACCCAGTCAGCCCAGGGCAAGGCCAGGCTCTGATGCTACTGGGATGCTGCCTGGTCTGCAGGACCAGGCCCTCTCCCTCTGCCAGCCCCAGCCATCATTCCCTGTCGGGCTCACTGCTGGATGCTTCTGTGTCCTCATCATCAGAGGGCTGGTGCGTTAAACTATCACACGCACATGCTCATATTTTATATCAATCAGCACACACATATGCATACACATAGGCATATATGCATGGGTGTGCATATATTTGTATATACTTACATATATTATGTGTGTTTATATATGGATATGCATACATATGTACATATATACACATATGCATGTGTGTGTGTGTGTGTGTATGTATATATATATATATTTTTTTTTCCTGTTCTTTATTAAATTGCAAGCTCCTCAGGGCCAAGAAGTAAGTGTCATTTATCTGTATTTTGACTAAAGTGCCAAGACAGTGTCTGACATATAGTAGGTATTTAACAAATACTTATTGAGGAAGGAAGTACTGAATTGAAATCTCAAGTCTGAACTTCTGAAAATCTTTACATAACCTGTTATTCAACATCAATCCAATGTTAACAAAGATAGCAACTGTTTAACTTAGCAATCTTTGCAAAAGTATGCCCAGTCAAAGAAAACATCGTGCCCACTGCCGGAGTGCTAGAGACATCCTTCTGGTGTGTAACAAGGGAAACTGAGGCATCGGGGAATTTGAAGACCGCTGCTGGTTGATAGCCACATCATCGACTTCTGGATCATGACCACCCTGATAGTGGGCCTCTGTTTGATGAATGTAGGGCCACTGAGACATGTAGTTCAGCATTTGTCTTTGGTGTTCAGCAGTTCCCCAAGCTGGTAGCAGAGCTAATCATTTAGGGACCTTGAGCCTATAGATCAGAGAGTGGCCCTTTCACCCTCTACTGATTATAAACATGTCCTCTTCCTGTCCGCTAAAATCAGGTGAATTTCTCTGCTCCTGGAGAGAACAAAAGAGGCAATGGATCTCACACAATGTGTCCAGCGTATGCCAGGGCCTTGGTGTTCGCTGCCCACACCCAGGTGGAGGGGATACTCGGTAGGACACACTCGGCACATTTGAGGGACTCATTGAAGTGGGCAAGAATGGCAGCCAGCACCAAACTCTCTAACCATCTGGAACTAGTACTGCTCAGCCAGTGGGATCAGCAGGCAGGCAGGGACTCTCATTGGCAGGCGGCACCCCCAATCTTTCAGAGGCTACTTTAGGCCATAGCTGTGGCACCCCCAAAAAACATCTGTGTTCCAAAGAAGCAATTAAAAAGTCTGAACACATTAAGGGTTAGCCAAATCTTTCTATTGTAAAGATGTCTCCGTGTTGCAGATCCAGTCCTTCTCACCATGCCTGCCAGGCATTGGCTGGGGACTGTGGCTTCAAAATAAAATGCAGCCTCAGTGAGCCCAGAGAGGGGGTGCGGCTTAGGAGAAAGGGCTTGGGCTCTGGAGCCAGAAGGGTTTCTGTTTCTGTGACCTGTAGCTGTGCAGCTTTGGGTAAATTGCCTAACCTCTCTGAGCCCAGCCTGCTCATGAGCTGCAGTGGAAGTAATACCATTTGTTCGGTTGGAGGATGGCTGTATGGGTTACAGAGAAACGATTCTGGAGTCACACCATGAGGCCCATTGCTGACCCCAAGTCTTACTTGCTGTTTAACTCAGGCCAGATCTTACTCGCCTTCAGTTGTCTCATCTGGAAAATGGGGGTGAGAATGGTCCCTTCCTCACAGGGTTTTAGTAAGGATTAAATGAGGTAATATGTGCGAGGTACTTGGCACATAGTAGGCGCTCAGGAAACTACAGCCACACTTCTCAGATAACACGCATTTGAAACAACAGGTGCTCAGCAAACGGAAGCTGAGGGCACGTCAGGGCCGAGGTGCCCAGAGCCCACCATGTTCCGGCCGCAGCTGCTCTGGGGCCGCAGCGACTGAGGAGCAGCTCCAAGCGCCCGCCCTCCCTGCCAGCCTCTGGTCGCTCAGGAGGGTGCACAGCGCCTCTGGAAGCCTGTCTTGTAGAGGTCTGGGCGGCCCACAGGGAAATCAGGAGCTCCTCACTGGCCTCCAAGCAAGGGGCACTGTTGGGTCCTCAGCTGCCTGGGGAGTAAAGCGTAAGGCCGTGCCCTCCGGGGAGCGAGCAGGACCTGCTGCCTGGCACCCCAAGTCATGCACAGCCCGGATGCTAAGCTCTCAGGAGTTCATCCTGAAACCCAAAGCTTCTCCCGGAGGTGCCAGCGCCAATGAACGCCCTTCTCCCAGCACAGAAAGGCATACACCCCTCAGCTCCTGCAGGAAGGCTACCGAGCGGCCTTTTTAGCCTCTCTTTCATTAAAGTGCTACGGGTGCCGTCTAAGAACGTCCTGCCTTGACCAACACGTGGCCCCACAGTGTCATCACGTGAAGTCCCCTGACCAGCACTTGGCCTCGCTGTGCCACCACGTGACGTCCCCTGGGGCCTCGAACCTCATCCTCATCCTCATCGCTGCTCCGTGTCAGGCTCTGGTGGGCTGTTTGCCAGAGGTGTATTTCCTGAGCATTACTTGTGGTCAGAGGTGAGAAATCAGCCACTAACCAGGTCCGGCGAATGTTGCCTGTAGCAGTTGCAACACACATGCTAGCTTTGGTGAAAAAACAGAGAGCAAATAAATACACTCAGTAAAATCGACGGCTGGGGTAAGCCCTGCGGGCTGCAGCGTGGAGGTGTGCGGGGCTGGACGGACGTGGCTGGTGGTTGAGACAGCACATCGGGGACCTAACGACGCCGTCCGCTGAAGGGAGTGTCCAGGCAGCACGCCCTCGGGAAAGGCTGGAGCATCTTTCCTCTGGCGTGGCAGTGTGCTGCAAGGTGCTTCCCTGCTCAGGAGGCACCCCTTTCCCTCTCCCACCCTGCCTGCCCTCCTTTCTGCCGCTCTCCTTGGACAGACTTCCCGGTCCTCTCCATTCAGCCTTTACCCTCCCGCGTCACACGCCAGCTTCTCCATGGGGGGACCTGACACCCACAGAGACGGGCTTCAGCCCCCTGTTCTTCCCCAAGTGGGGACTTCACTTATTCTCAAAAGCTGGACTCTGTGCTGCTCCTCGGTGGAAGGAACATGTGGTCGGGAGGAGAAAAAAGGCTGGCGAGTAGATGATTTCCATAATTACGCCTCGCAAGCCCTTGCCTCCATTCAGCTGACACTCTTTCTTTCTGCCCTGCCAAGTGGGCTTGCTCTGGCGCTCTCACAACCCCCTCCCCGCCCCCAGCCGCTCTTTGAAACACATACACCAGCACCCTCACGTTTCACAATGAGTAAATGGTCTAAAAAAAAATCTCCATTTTCTTTTTCATGCGGCAGATGGCAGTTCTCAGGAACTCGGTGGAAATTAGGCTTTCTGATTTTCTAATAAATTTCCACATCTCACACAAAAAGCACAAGCTCATTTTGATTCTGATGTTAAGTACCATATGGCATATCATCCATGGAACGTGGCAGCTTCATACCCGGGGCACAAGGAAGGGAGGGTCTTTCCTGCAACAACCAGGCCGAGCGCGGAGGAACCAGTTGGACTCCTGGGTGAATACCGTTTGATAATAATATTGTATATGACAGTGGAGTAATTACCTCTCTTTTATGGTATGTGTTAATTTTCACTGCCAGTTTCCCTAATTACAACTGCCACCCAACGGACTACTTTTTGTAAATACTCTGTAAACATTTGAAAAGACATAGACAGTGCTTGAACCAAAAAAAAAAAAAAAAAAAGTCCCTAGATTTTGAAACTGTCTGGAAAATTGGCCGACATTTTATATGTTTTTCAATTGCATAGACGGCCAGGGAGGAAATTTCACAATATGGAAATTCCCCTTCTCTCTTCTATGACATAATGGACCTCCCTGCCCCTACTGTGATTATTGTTTTGAGGAATATTTTTCACTGTTACCTTTTTCTATCTTAAGTGAGCAGTTTCATGACCCTTGACAAATGCATACTACGGTGTAGCTCACACCTAATAAAAATACAGAGCATCTCTGTGGTCACAGAAAGTTCCCTGGCACCCCTTCTCAATCAGCTCTACTACCCCCGACTGCCCCTGTTCTGATTACTATCATATTATCACCGTAGACTGGTTTTCTTTGCTCTTGAACTTCACATGAATCGAATCATACAGTACGTTCTCTGCTGTGCCTGGCTTAACTTGTTAACTCACGTTTGGTGCATGGAAGAGTTCAAACATCGTTCCCCAAATTAGACATAAGTGTGGACACAGCCTCGTCTGATGCGTGTTCTGTGATTCGTGACGAGGTCCAATAAGCCACATGTCATCTCTCGTGGTCTGTGTATGAAGTGCAGTGACAAACACAAATCTTTTATCTTTCATGAACTTGGGGGGACGGCGGGATACCATTGAGAGGTCCCTAGAGTAAACCTCTATCGTTTAAGGAAAGAAACTAGAGGGAGAATGCAAGGTCAGAGTGTCTGAGAAGAAAATAGAACCCTGATCTGGTTGGTGGTGGTTTGTCTGTGCATTTCTGGGAAGGCAGCTGCCCCCCCCCGGGAGGAAGCCTTTCCTGCGGCGGATTGTTGCCCCTAGTCTACCTCCGACCTCCTGGCTTCTGAGCCGCGGCTGGCTTTCTTTCCAGGGCCTGCATCAGCAGAGGAAAGTGTCCCCGGACACAAGACAGGGTGTGGCTGAAGCTGGGCTCCAGAGGCCCGTCTGTTAGAAAATATGCCCCCCACTGCCCAGGCCTGCCAGGTCTCTGAAATTCTCATTCCTTTTGGCTACAACTTGAGAAACTCCTGACAAAATAAAAATATTATCCCTTTGGCTAATCAGATTAGCTAGCATTCACTTAAGAAGGCAAAGGACATAGAACAGGTCAGCTTGGATGTGTGTGCATCAAAAGGACTGACAGGATCAGTTTCCACATCCGTCCAAGCCATGGCGTGCTCTCTGAGAGGCAGGCTCTGCAGAGGGGCTCCCCACCACCTACAGCCCGCAGAGGCACAGAATGACAGAGGTACTGGGTTGGCCTCAAGTTTTCTCGCTTGGTGGGATTAATAACTCATTGAAAGATGTCTTTAGGCCGGGATAACCTGGCTAAAGGTAGAGCTGTGATAAAGAGCCAGACTTCTTTCGGCATATTTGCATATTAGAAACTTTAGTGTGCAGAAACAACTGAGTCATGTATCAGTAAGAATCTTTAGGAAAAAAAATATCCAGAAGACAGGGCAGTTTGTTTTCCTAAATGTTCATAGTAAGTGCTTATAGTCTTTTCATGCCGGCTGTGATAATAATCACTCACTTTTATCAAGCCCCGAAATATGCCTGGCACAAAGCACTTTCCGTGTTTCAGAATGAGCCACATGAAATTGCCATGTTTCACAGGTCAAAGACTTTAGAATATTGGCCAACTGAACCACTTTCATTTGGTTCTGCTTAATAGTAATTCAGCCTTACCACAATCCTATGGCATAAGTCCTATGATCATGAACACCCTTGAATGATGAGAACATCGAGGTGAAGATACATGAAATAGCCTCCTTAAGGCTCCAACAGTATTTAGTGTCCAAGCTGGTCATTCACACCCAGGCCTATGTCCTATATCACCTTCAAGGGTAGAATAAAACTAGCTGCTGTTAACCCCTCTCTTTTTTTTCTGGAAGAGGTTTAGGACGGTCTTGGAGTCAAAGTCAGGCAACATCTTCAGAAAAATCTCTTTTTCCAGGAAAATCAAAACTCTGGCTTATGTGAGCCCATTTTTTTTTCATGTACCACGCTGGAAAGTGAGGTTTTGATTCGTGCATATGGTTAAGTACAATGTGGTGAAAAGCACCTGAAAATAGGCTCTGAATGTGGAATTCTGGATCCTTTGATTTCAGACAAGAGGTCCTTTGATTTCCCCTTAGGACGGATGAAACCAGCAAGAACTGAGGCATTTCCTACAGGGTGATAACCAGCTAGTGAACCCAGTTCACCTCCACCATTGCTAACAGCCCCATACTCGTTGACAATGATATCTGTGTGTTCTAAGAAGAACTGGAGGGCAGGACCCTTTCCTTTACAGTTTGATCTTCCAAACTTCAGTGATGCATAAAGAGGACCAGTGGGATTGCTGGGCATAAAGCGCCACCGTGTGGCCAAAGCTCCACATGCCAACAGGCCACTGTACGTCACTCCTGCTGGAAAGGTGGCAGGGAGGTGTGTGGCTCTGAAGATCCACAAATCCTGACAGTGGAGGAGCATGGCTCGGAGGACTGGCCTCAGGTCTGAGCCTTCACCCTGGAACTGGTACCTGGGACCTGGATTAATTATGAAAAAGTCCTTTGTCTTCCCTGACTGGTAGTGCCCCTCAGTGTAGTGCCCCTCACGACCTTCTCCAGGTGCAGCGGTTCCAGAACTGCAAAGTGAATACACATCTGACTTTGCACATTATGTACGGAACCCAGGCAAGATTGGAGGTGAGGTCTCGCAACACTGGCACTCTAGGTAAGGGCTCCTAGAGACCAAAGTCAACAACCTTCCAATCTAACCTAATCTATACTTCCATTTGATAAAGGAAATTTGCAAATAAACCGGGTGATCTGGGGACCATATATAAGGAGGCGTGGCAATAAAGGATTGTCACCTTGTAACCAACTAAATATAACTTGCAGATTTATGTATTTTAAGAGCCCTAATAATAATATTAACTGAATATTTATTGTGCCTACTCTGCCAGCCACGGTGCCAGGTGCTTTATATGTATTATCCCATCGGGTCCTCACGACGGTCCTGTGAAGTAGGCACTTGAGCTTTGTTCGTTTTACAGTTAGGACGCCGGGGCTGGGGGCAGGTGGGTAGCACATTCAAGGCCATCCAACCAGTAGGTGGAGGAACCAAGATTCAAGCGACCTCCTGCCTACAGATCCTGCTCTTAATTACAAGTTGATGCCATGCTGTCTTTGTCAAAACAGCTTTCTCAGGAGGCTATACTTCTTCCAATTGAAACATTTTGAGAATTTCTTTTATGGCTATTTTCAGAGTGTGGGGCAAAATTTTTGAATATCCTAAGTGAGAGCAAATCAACATTCTTTCATGACGGCATAGTTAACAGTTACTATCTACCAGGCACTTACAGGTGTCAATTCATTTAATCTTCACTATGACACTATGTGTTAAGAAATGTTACTATCACGCTCAATTCCCATTTGAGAAAAATAAAGCGTAGAGAGCCTAAATCATCTGCCCACTTTTACACAGCTGGGGCCTCAGGCCCACAGCTTGGATGAGACCCTGTGAGATGGGGTGAGGCTGGGGAGTTTGTTCTTTGCATGAGAGAGCTCTTGGGACTGAGTCCATCCCCACGCCCACCCAGTGCAGTCCAGAGGCCACCCGGTGAAAGTGGTACCTCAGTCAAGAACAACACTTCTGGTTCCTACGACAGGCACCTGTCTCTCAGGAGGGCTTGAGATTTAGAAACAGAAGCAGCGCAGATCTGGGTCTCATGAGAAGGGTTAGTGAGCTCTCTGGGCTGTGGACAGTCCGATTTTAAATCAAAATGGAGACTGCTTTTCTCACCTGGCTTTGGAGCCTGCCCCACAGCCCCGCCGGTCCCCCGTGCCCATCCCCCCTCCCCTCTGGGCTCAGTCCCCAGCCCTGTGCTCTTCCTCCAACCTCACTTGCTCCTCCTCTGCTTAGCTTCTGCTGCTGGGGTGCTCCAGGCCCCAGGTGTCAACTTCCTCCCTCTTACACCTCCACTCAGCACCTAGGTGACCTCTCCACCCTGTGGCTTCAGATTCCATCTCTTCGAAGATGGCCCCAGGGTGACAGCCTAGACCAAGCCACTCCCCTGAGCTTTACACAAAGGTGTCTAATTTCCCATTTGACATCTATGCTTGGAGGTCTACAGAAAGCTCTAAGTGAACATACCTCATATATAGCTCTTGATTTCCCTCACCACCAAATACCCCTACCAGTCAGCCCATCCCTCATTCAGCTCAATAAAGGGAACCTCTATCGCTACCCCATGTCTCCACAGCGAATTCCCAGCTAACCTAAATACTGGAAAGTTCTCCTTCAGAGTTGACCCTAAATCTAATCATCTTTGGTTATCTCCCTTTCCCTGCCCTGATCAAGCTACTCCACCTGGACCCCACAGAGCTGCTCAACAGCTGTCCCCAACCCTGCATCCCCAGTCAAAACCTCACCCAACAGCCAGAACCATCTTTTAAAAATGCCATCAGATTGTGTTATTCCCTTGCTGAGATCCTCGAGAACTCCTCAGCACCTCCCTTTCTGCTCGTCAAGATCCTCTGATGCTGTTCCACGTGGGGCCTCCCTTTGCCTGGGTGGTTCTCCTCCTGGTCTTCATTTATCCCCCACTTCATTCCGTTCAAGTATCACCGCCTCTGAGAGGCCTCCTCTGGCTGAACACCCACCTTCTGCCTCTCCACGCTCTGTGCCTTTCTCCACCGGACTTCACGGCATTTCACCCCTGGTCCTTTCTTCTATGTAAATATATATGCATGTCATGGATGACTGCTTACTGCCTATATACCCCTGCCCCCAAATTTAAAAGCTCTGAAGGAAGGGATCTGGTCCTATTCTGCCCTCAGGGCCTGGAAGAGTGCTTGGCAAATACAGGTGCTCAATAATGCACTGTGGATCAATCAGGGACATCTTGGAGCCTCCTCGCATGGGCCATGCTCCCTCCAGCACAGGTCCCTCACCATGATCTTCCCTCAGTCTCGCTCCATGGCCCACGGCCCTTGACATTTTGATGCCTCGTGGTCTCCTGCTGGTCTCAGCTCATGGTCACTTCATTCATTTACACAATCTGTCAATCATTCAGTCAACACTCAGTTGGTGTAGTTCTAAGCCCCAGGGATAGAGTGAACAGAACAGACTAAGCCCTTACCCACATGGGGCTTACAGTCTAATGGGGATATAGACATGCGTGCATGTGTGCACGTGTGTGTGTGTGTGTGTGTGTGTGTGTGTGTGTGTGTGTGTGTGTTTATGCATTAGATCATGGCATACACTACAAAGAAAACTTCAGCATGGTCGGGATGAAGCAGTGATGTTTGAGATCCGGTGGTTAGGAGAGGCCTCTCTGGGGAGGCGACTGTTGAGTACTGGAGCCTGACAAATGAAACCATGTAGGATCCAGAATGTCCTCCCCAAGCCACCTTGCCCTGACTAGCTCAGATTTGTCCATTACAACTTTTGGGGGACACCCTGGGCCTCTGGTACGGCACATGCTGCAATTCTGATTCACGTGAGTTGGTGCAATCCTTTGGTTAATGTCCGTCTCTTCTGTGAGACTGAAAGCTCTGCGAGAGGCTCTGTTTATGTTATTTCCCCAAGCACAGGGCTGGGACAGAGTACGTGCTCAATGGTATTCATCAAATGACAGATGAAAGGATAAACAAACATAGGCAATTCCCCCAAGAGACTGTCCAGCCGGCACTGGCATCCTCTGTGGCCTATGAGGTCAACCAAAATGGCTACGAATGGCTGTGTGAATTGATTTACAAAGTCTGCCCAAACCTCCACTCATCACGCCACACTCCCCTCCTCCTGTCGAGGAGAACTGCATAGACCCAGTGTTGAGAAGAACTAGGGTGGGGGCTGTGGCTGAGCACCCGGTGTTTGATAGGGATGCTAGAACTGCTGGAGGAAGACAGACCCTGAGGACGCAGGCGAATGACACGGGGCCATGGGTAAGACCTGCCACAGGAGTCCAATCCGGCCACATCTGGGGAGTTTAGGGGCAAACACCACACCCTGGGAAGGAAAGAAGTCAAAGAAGATGGTGAAACCAAGGGAGGCAGGAGACCATCAGGAGTGGGACAAGGGCTGGACAGTCGCTCTTGCTGAGGACATGGCGGCTTGGATTGGTTTAAGCCCACAGTGTTTCAGGAGACAGCCTTGGGGATCCTCCCCCTCCCTAAACTGGGCTCTGCATCACCTCTCCACTCTCCAACTCAAGACGCAATAATCGTGCAATATTCATCCTCATCTGCCCAACTCTGTGCTTCTCCTTTGACTTCCTCCAACCTTTTCAATCTGATTTTCCACGGCTGCTCAATAGCAACCCAGCCCTTCAGTCAAGGGCGCTTCTTTACTGTCCCCTGCCCTTTCTACTACCGTTCCCATGGCTGTGCTTTTGCATGCTGTTCCCCGCTGGAGGATGCCAGCCCCCAGCAGTCCTCTGCTAAAGTGCAAACCCATCAAGGCTCCACCCCAGCCACGACGTTCTCCCCTAACACCCAAACTCCATGGGCTCCTCCCTTCCCAGAGCTCCTTTTGTAGGAAGTCAGTGACACTCAGTGAACAGAAGGAGCTCAGCACTGCTTCTCTGTATTCATCCTTTCTCCCCTTGGAACACCAACTGCCAAAGGGCAGAAAGCAGCTCAAGTGCTTGGCACGTTGCAGTTGACTTAATAAAGACGTGGTGGACTCACTGGAGGAAAACATCACTCTTGACCAGCAGTGATGTTTATCTAGAACCATTCCTCATCCTTACAGGGTTGAAGTGACATATTTTTCCACTTGGGAATTTTGTATAATTAAAAAGTCTTTCTGAAATTGGAACCTGGCAGACAAGACAGAATTTTACCTTAACCAAATTACAAGGGAGCAGCTGGAAGCAAAGGAATGTGTAAATGAGAGAATGTAAATGTAAAATCAGAGTTAGCCGCAGATACTGGGCTATTATAATGAAGCTTAAAAGGGAATTGGGCTGGGTCTGTAAGAAGGACTAGAACATCTTGTGATGCTGTATGGTTGGCTAAATAATGGCCTTCCAAAGATGTTTTCATCTGAATCCCAAGAACCTCCGAATGTCACTTTATATGGCAAAAGAGATTTTGCACATTTGATTAAATTAAGGATTTAGAGGTGGAGATTACCCTAGATTGCCCAGGTGAGAGTGATGTAATCACAAAGGTCCTTACAAATGGGAAGCAGGAGCTCAGACTGAGCAGGTGGAGATGCGACGAGGGAATCAACAGGTTGGTGTGATGCAAGGATGGGGTCACCAGCCAAGGAATGCAGGAAGCCCTGGGAAGCTGAAAAAGGCAAGGAAATGTACTCTCCTCTAAAGCCTCCAGAAGGAACACAGCCCTGCTGACATCTTGACCCAACCTGGTGAAACTGATTTTAGTTCTTCGGACTTCCAGACTGTAAGAGCATGAATGTATATTGCTTTAAGCCTTTAAATCTGTGGTAGTTTATTACAACAGCAAGAGCAAACTAATCCTCTATGCAAAGGTGATCAGTGTGAGAGGAACACCATGTCCTGTTAGAGACACCCTGGGCTCTGAGTCTGAGAATGGCACCAGGAAGGTCAATCTTGGCAGCCATGCTCTCAGTTGTGTGGCACACAGCCGGGTACACATGATTCAAATCAAACTGGCAGCCCCATGCATCTTGCCCCATGAAGCAGAAGACAGTTTGTGGTGGGAGCTAGAAACCAGGGCTAAAACACAAGCCAGATACCAGGGACATCCTCTCTTTTGGACATTGTCTGTGGATAGGTAGATTTTCATGTATCAAAACTGAGAATCCTGGAAAAGCCAGAGCTGCTAACAGTCCCAGGGCCCAGCTTGATTCCGCGGAATAACCGGCCAATCCAAAGAGGAAAAGAATCTGTCAACTCAACTGGGTTTTCCGAATTGACTTTTATTGTTTCAGATTTGATTTATCTCAAACCCCAGCAGACACCATCTCAAGATTCCCTAGGCAAAGCCCACATCCTTGGGTTTATCACCAACTTCAAACACCTAAAAATTATCCCCAAAGACAAGATACCCTTCTGTTTCCCACTCATGGAATTTTTCATGCTCTCTATGTATAATCTCTTGAAAGACAAAAAAAGAAATACAAAACAAAGCAAAATAAGATGGCACAGCTTCAGGTTCCATAAGCAATGAATGCTTTAAAAAAATCAGGACTGAAACATCCTCTCAGTCGTGTTTATTTTTTCTTATCTGTAAAAACAAACTGTACACAGTATCTTCACCACTTTAATTTCAGGGTGGATCTATGATAAACTGCAGTTAGATGAGGGGCAGAGTAAAGACACCTTTATCCTGCTTTTATCCTCAACAGGGATCTTTTACAGATGAGGCTTCAAACAAGGCCACATTTGGAGAAAAGAAAGATCCATGGTGGTAAGTGGCAGGGCTTTAATGCAGTTTATAAAACAAATCTCTTAAATGTTTATTTTCCAGTCAAGCTTCTGGCTATCGTTGGGTTAGTACAAGCAACAAAATAAAAGAAACCTTCCAAACAGTGACATTGGCACTTCAACAATAAATAAAGAGAAGTATTAAAACATTTCCAGTATGGTTTCACTCTGAAAACATGTTGAGATAAAATTTCTAAGAATGCAACATAATTAGTAGCTGTCTTCTCTAAGAGTTACATAGCCTTAGATTCATATAATCAGGTTCACATAAATAAAACGTTCTTCCTAAAAAATGGAACAATAGCAATATCATCCCACAGTCATGGCAGAAAGGAAGGCTCTGTTCAGTTCTCCGAGTGACCTTAGCCTAGAATATCCTTGGCTTAATTCAAATAAATGATTGGGTTTGTTTTTTTTTTTAGTCTCTCTCCCTCCCTTCTGTCCAAAGGCCCTTATACACCCACAGACTGGTTTTTAAGAAAATGCCAAAAAAAAGCAGTAAGAATGGATAAAGTTCAGTATATTCTCCACACCAGTGGTTCTCAAGCTTGAATGGGCACAACTATATGCAAAAATGCAAAAAGTATTTAGAAATACAAAGAATATAATTTAAATGTAATTCTGATTCAGATGGTTCCTGAAATACAGAAGTCCTTTCTATGTCAGAAGAATGTAATGATTCTGATTTTCTCTTAACTGGAGAAAGAGAAAGGTGTGGCCTGTCATAACTGGTTCCATGGATACTTAAAAAGATTTTTCTGGGTAAGAATTAGAAGAAAAAAAAAGAATCACCCCATCTCCCTTCTTCTCTAGCCAATTGCCTGCGGGAATGGGAGCTGAGCTTTTGGGCCAGAGGAAATAGTGTGGTCCCCAGGCACACCCTAACATATCCCTTCCCTCACCCCATTGCCAGGTCATTAGCCTCATCTTAGCCTAATACAGCAGGAGTTTCTGGAAAACTCTAGAAAGAGTTAGAGCAAAGAGAGCTGTTTCTCACCTGCATTTTGCAGACAAGAAGGCAACCTCAGTGCAGATCCAGTGTGCCTCTGAGCCTCATAGAAAGAGGAGCTACCTCTTTGAATCTTTGGCCCAGAAATCTACAGGTGAGTCCGTTTCCGGTACTGAGCTCATCGCTAGCAGCCACCTAGACAGACACCTGGAGAATGAGGACCAGGCCAGGTGGGGCTGGGTGAGGTCAGGGGAGTGAGCCAGACACTCCACTCAAGACCTTCCATTCCTTTAGCTCTTGAAGACCAGGCAGGCTATAAGTCCCTGCTCACCAGCCCACGCAAAGAAATTCAGGCTCTGAAAGTGTCCTGAGACCTGTCCTCCGGGAAGCCACAGGTCTGTTTGGCACTAGCGTGGCACCAGCAGGCAGTGTGCTGAGGGGTTTGACTGTGTTACAAGTTGCATTTTCAACTCTACCAAACACCTCATGCTGTGCTGAAAGGAGATGGCTTCTCCACGACCCAGCCTAAGATATGTCAAGGAATCCAGATGGAGTCAGGGCACTGTCCGCTCCCACAGTCTTTCTCGAAGCAGCCACTGCCCTTTGGGGTTCTCTGTCTCATAGTAGTCCCTCCCAGGAAGCACCTGGGGCTCCAATGCAAAGGGCTCTGCATCCCACTCCGTATCTTCTCCTGAGAAGTTGAAAAGGATCTGTCTGGAGCTCCCCAGGCTAGAAGGAAGGAATGAGGCAGAAGGTTTAAGTTTGGCTTGGCTGGCCGCACAGAGCGAAGGGATGCTCGATGACCACCATTCTCACGGAGACCCTCAGATTGCTGCCCTAGCCCTGGGCCATGGGGGCAGTGGGTAGACCTCAGCTGGACCTTGGCCTGGCCTTGAAGGGGGAGGATGGGTGGTGAGGGCTGGGTTGTGATTTTAATATGTCCAGTGCATGGTCTGTTACTGTGGAAGGAAAATGCTATCGAGAAAACCGCTAAATCCAACAGGGTCTAGGCTTTTGTAGAAGCAAAAGAAGACAACTGATGAGGCTTGGCAGGCCCTTCTGTTGCAACAGGCAAGGCCCTGCAGCATGGCCTGGGTTGCCCAAACCAAGAAATAACTTAACTGCTCTGAGTGA
This sequence comes from Plecturocebus donacophilus, assembly GCA_004027715.1. Lineage (NCBI taxonomy): Eukaryota > Metazoa > Chordata > Mammalia > Primates > Pitheciidae > Plecturocebus > Plecturocebus donacophilus. The sequence goes on along the minus strand of PVKP010005670.1, from coordinate 46,299 downwards.
GTAGAGGAAAGGAATTTGATGGTTAGTGATGGGAACTAGGCCTAGGGGAGGAGGATCTAAAAGGAAAGAGGCCAAAGGAGTTGGTGGTAAGATGGCCCAAGAGGCGCCTGGCCAACAAGAAGTTCTACATCTGGGAGCCTGCCCAGTGCCTTTTGGACAGGGGCGTCTCATTCACTTGATGTTGGTTCCTCTCGACACTATGCTCTATTCAACCTCAAACTCATTAAAAGTCTGTAGCGCACGACGTGTCAATGGCACTGGGGGGAATCCATGAAGGTAGATGGCATAGCGCATGACGTGTCAATGGCACTGGGGGGAATCCATGAAGGCGGATGGCACAGTGCATGGGCTAAGTGGGCCAGAGAGAAAGGGAGGCAGACCCAGGCAGAAGCAGGTTAGGAGCAGGCAACAGCAGTGAACCGGCCAGAGTGCAAACTACCAAAAACGGTGTTGAAACTAAGACCTCCCCAACAAAATATGTATATGTAAGAATAGTTGGCATGAAAGATGGGGCTCGAGGCACCTTTAAGGATCACCCCAAGCATCTGGAGGCCATGTGAGCATCTTGGTCATGCGATTTAGCCCAAGCACTTACTCTTTTTTGCAGGCTTTGGGCTTAAATTTCCAGGTGTTGAAGGCCCCTTCCACAGCCTTAGGCAAATAAATGGGGTGCCTCTCGAGTCTCCTCTGAGTGCCCATGGTCCTGCGCTCGGTGCTCCTTCGAAACTGGCCATCTACAGTGTGCACAGTGTGGGCGGCGATGTCCTCGGAGTGTCTGCGCGGCACCCGCAGGATCCAGTTAGAATGCAAGCTGTGCTCCTGGGAGCTGGTGGCCACTGGAAGAGAAAAGCATGTGACCTGGGAAGGAAAGACCTGCCATTGGGAGTAGAATAAGGCAAAGGAGAGGGTGGACTGCACTGAAAATTCACCGGAAGTGGGTACAGACAACCATGTTTCTAATAGCGAATTCTTAGACAGGCCTGATAACCAAGCAAAGGAGATTTGACTCTGCAGTTGCAGTGTAGGAGGAATGCAATGGTACATATATATATCCATTAAAAATGAGGACGTAGGCCAGGCACTGTGGCTCACGCCTGTAATCCCAGCACTTTCGGAAGCTGAGGCAGGCAGATCAACTGAGATCAGGAGTTGAGACCAGCCTGGCCAACATGGAGAAACCGCATCTCTATTAAAAATACGAAAATTAGGCAGGCGTGGTAGCAGGTGCCTGTAGTCACAGCTACTTGGGAGGCAGAGGTAGCAGTGAGCCAAGACCGTACCACTGCACTCCAGCCTGGACGACAGAGTGAGACTGACTTAAAAAAAAAAAATAGGACACAGATCTATATTTATTGACTTGGAAAGTAGCCCAAGATGTATTGTAAATTGTTAAATAAAATGAGATCCTGGTTTTATTTTGAAAATATTAAAATGAGTCTGTGAGTGTGTGTATGTATGAGTGTGTGTGTGTGTGTGTGTATGTGTGTGTGTATGTTAACACCACAGTCAGAAGGACAAATCCCCAAATGTTAACCGTGATGATTATCTCTGGGTGGTAGTTTTGCAGGTCATATTTTCTACTTTCTTCTTTATGCTTCCGTATGTTGTCTGTTTAATTTGATTTACAATGAACATACAGTATTGTTATCAGAGAAAAGTGGCCATTTCATGAATTTGATAAAAATGACTTGGTCACATTTTTATTAAAAATTATAGCTCTGAAAATGACCCTTGCATCCTTAATGAGTTCTGTCATCCTTTCACCAATATCCTGAATTTCCTAGGCCTCCCTCACTCCCAGGAGCAGGGCTGCTCTCTGTCAGGGACTGGAGGGGCTGCGTGGGAGAGGAGGAAGATAAGAATAAGCTTGGGAGCAGGGTTAACCTTCTGTGAAACTGCAGAGAACCCGATTTGAGACCCCAAATCTCACAGATACACATCTATCAAGGCCAGAACAACAACAATAAATCACAAGCTTCTTTCAAGCATTAGAGAAAACACTCATGAAGTATTTAATATTGGTACCAAAAGCTGTGACCTTGGTATAAAGGGCCAGTGAGCCCCTTGAATAAAACCATCATTAATTTACACCATGGGGGGCAAGTTAAAGATTTAACAAGTGGTTTGACAGTCACATGATGGAATCTAAAGGGGGCTCAACTGATGAATGTGTTTGGATTCTTTGCTCTCCAGCAAGAGGGACACCCCAGGACACGCCTTGGTGAGGAGGGAAGCGTGGCCTCAGGCTTCACCCCACTCCAGCTGCAGCCATCCAGGCTGGGTCTGGGCAACCACCGTGTGCCTCTCCTGCCCTACGCACCACCCTACTACCTAGCCTAGGCAGGGTCACCCTACGCACCACCCTACTACCTAGCCTAGGCAGGTTCAGAAGCTGGATTCACAAATACAGTTTGTCTATTATTCCCTTTCTTTTTTTTTTTAAGTTGCGGTGAAGTATACAGAACATAAAATTTACCATCATCACCATTTTTTTGGGGGGACAGAGTCTCGCTCTATTGCCCAGGCTGGAGTGCAATAGTGCAATCTTGGCTCACCACAACCTCCATCTCCCAGGTTCAAGCGATTCTTCTACCTTAGCCTCCCGAGTAGCTGGGATTACAGGCGTTCACCACCATACCCGGCTAATGTTTGTATTTTTAGTAGAGACGCGGTTTTGCCATGTTGGCCAAGCTGGTTTCGAACTCCGGACCTCAGGTGATCTGCCCACCTTGGCCTCCCAAAGTGCTGGGATTACAGATGTGAGCCACCCCACCCAGCCATCATTACCATTTTTTAAGTGTGCCGTTCAGTAGTGTTCAATATATTCATGTTGTTATGCAAGTGATCTCTGGAACTTTTTCATCTCAAAAAACTGAAACTGTTCCCTTTAAATGACACCCCTCATCAGTCCTCCTTCCTTCATCATTTCCCTATTGCTGTTCTTCTTGGAGTCTTACGAAAGTCCCATCTGTCTCAGCCATGGTAAGTGGACCACAGGGAAAACATTTTTGTCCAAATATGGCCCCAGAGTGTTGGAGGGGCAGGCTGGAGCAGTGGCAGCAGAGACAAATGAAGCAACAGATCCCCACAGAGGACAGGCTCAGGGCCAAGCTCCAGCTTGGAGGTGCAGGGCTTCCCTTTAATCAGGGAGGTGGGATTCCTGATGGCCTATCCTGTAAGTCCACCCCAGAGCCCCCAGCCCATCCTCACAGCATCACAGCCCCACTCGCCTTCAGCCACCATCTTCCCACTGCCTTCTGGCACTCACCATCAAAGTCCACATCTTCATTTGGCGGGCTGGCCTCCGCAGTCCGGGGCCGTCTCTCTGTATCCAGCTCTGCAATGATGGAGTCAAAGAAAGCAATGGCCTCGGCCACGTCAGCGCTGAACTGCGAGTATTTCTTTGGGGTTGCTTTCTGCTAGAGTTGAAGGGGAGAAGAGGGAGTTGCCTGAGCCAGTAAGCCAGAGACTCAGAAAAGGATTAAATGTTGCTAAAACAAAATGCGCATGGAGTTAGGGATTTGTGAGGTTTCAAAGGTAACTATGAGTAAGCGCCCTGTGGAAGGAAGGTAGATACTCCAGGCCCATAATTGCTATAGGTCAATGGATTTCCAATTATCTCAGGAAGGGAGACTGAAAGGACAACAAGATGTACTTCTTTCTTGGTCACAGATTTGCTGTCAGACATTAGGCAAAATAATTAGTCTTTTTTTAGCCTTCTTCCTTGCTAATAAACACCCAATTAGGAGATTGTACAGTTCCTTAGGTAGGTGATGAGATGCTCACAGTGGGAAAGAGATGATAGATCTCTAGATATGTTGAAAATGCTCTAAGAGTTGTCAGTTTCTATAATAACCCAATTGTATGTTTTAAAATAACTAAAAGGGTATCATCGGATTTTTTGAAACACAAAGGATAAATGCTTGAGGGGATGCATACCCCGTTTTCCATTATGTGATTATTTCACATTGCATGCCTGTCTCAAAACATCTCATGTGCCCCATAAATACATACCCCATACACATATACTTACTATGTACCCACAAAAATTAAAAAAATTTTTTTAAACAATAAAGATGTCAGTTCCTAAAGGGACCAAATTTACAGTCAAATCATAGAATAAATTAAAATTAGTATGACTGTTTGAAAAGTACAAGGAATAATAAAATAGAGTTTCAAAAATCTATTCAGTAGCTAACCAGGTTCCAGGATGTTTCATGATCTCAGTTCATCTTCAAAACAGTCCAGTCATGAGTGACTGACATCATGGAAGTTCAAGATCCATGGTGGGTTTCAGTGGAGAATTCATGGCCTCCGGAATTGACCAAATCAATATGTGTACTAACAAAAAACTCTCTGAGGAATTCAGGAAATAAGAGAACTTGGGGAGAGAAAAAAGGGACAGATGTGTTAACATGGGCACATTTGATCCAATGTAGACTTATTACTTTACGTGAGCATTTTTGTAAGCAGTGGATATGATTTAATTACAGACTGGTGTGTCAGGAAAGCAAACGACAGCATCTCTGCATGTACAAGATGTTTATGAAATGCATGCATTTTGTACTACTAAGAAACATTTTACAATAGAGAGGTTTTTTCGTTTTATACTTGCAAAATATAAAAGGAAAGCTCTAAGAGCTTTCTTAGAGGAAGATGTTGAAGGACCACAATATACACCCTTGATATGATTTGCCTCTGTGTTTCCACCCAAATCTCATCTTGAATTGTAATCCCTGCATGTTAAGGGTGAGACCTGGTGGGAGGTGACTGGATCATGGTGGTTTCCTCCTTGCTGTTTTTGTGATAGTGAGTTCCCATGAGATCCGATGGTTTAAAAGTGTGGCACCTCCCCTTTGCTTGCTCTCTCTCTCTTCTGCTGCTTTGTGAAGAAGGTGCCTACTTCCCCTTTGCCTTCCACCATGATTGTAAGTTTCCTGAGGCCTACCAAGCCATGTGGAACTGTGAGTCAATTAAACCTCTTTTATTTACAAATTACCTAGTCCTGGGTAGTATCTTTATAGTAGTGTCTCCTGGTCCTTCTGCTCTGTCACATTAGTCACCTCTCCACCTGCTTTCTGACTGGCAGAAGCTTTTGGAAATCTCTTTTCCATGGATGGCCTTTATCTTTTAAAATGAAACGGAGGAGGGGAAAAGTAGAAACCTCAAGAGCAAAGAGAACAAGAGAAAGGCCACCCGGGAAAGAGAGATTTCCAAAAGCTTCTGCCAGTCAGAAAGCAGGTGGAGAGGTGACCGGTGTGATGGAGCAGAAGGACTAGGTCCCAGAACATCATGAGTGGGGTCGCAGCTGAGAAGAGGTACAATTCAACCTTCAGGAAGTGAAGACGCTCTAGACTGGGCGACTCCAGGCACACCAAGGGCTGGGCGTGGGATGAGACTAAAAAGCCAGGAGGCTCAGTCTCTGAGTGCAGCAGGCCCCGCTGCCAGGCACCCTTCCTGCAGGCAGGTGACAGAAGGCTCAGCCTGGAGGTAGGTCCACACTTGTTTATTCTCCCTGCATTTTCTTTTGCTGCTTCCTCTGCCTTGGATGTTCTCACTGGCTGACTCTGATTCATCCGCTGAACTTGGCTGAGGCTGCTCCTTCTCCAGGAAGCTTACCCTTTTCCTGGGCTAAGTTTCCATCCTCTAGGTTCCCATGGGTCTCAGTACCTAACCTTAGTCTACTATGACACATCATTTTAGAGATTTTTGGTGAAGTGGAGAAGAGAGAAACAAAGAATGGAGAAAGCCACCCAACCCAGCCTGACCCCTGAGGAAGTTTAAGTATTATCCAATAATAATGCAAGGTCCATAGTGGTTTTGCACCTCAAAACCCACCTCCACATGGAGGGGTCGTCTCCAAATCTCCAGAAGTCAACTCCCATCAGTGTTTAGCTTAATGTAATTTATTTTAATGATACTTTATTATCATATTTAATTAAAATACATTATTATAAATTATAATAAGTCCAAATTATATAAACCAGTTTGGGAACAAATATAATTTATTTTTAATAAGCATATCATTCAACTTATGAAGCTGAGAAGTACATAGGCATATCCTAGTTTTAAAAATGTTTTATTATAAAAATTTTTCAATACAAAAACTATAGAAAATAGAACCATGAATCCCATACACTCATCATCAACAACCACCATCACCTTTCTGCCATTCTTGTTCATCTAGCAATCTCTCACTTTTTTTTTCTGAAAGCTAATCCTAAAAGAGACAATTTTACTCATAAATACTTCAAAATGCATCTTTAACAGATAAGAGTTTTCAGCAACATTACTCACAATATTATTATACTTAGCAAAACTGGTAATTTCTTAGTATCAGCAAGTACCCACTTTATGTTCTATTTTTCTTGACCGACTCAAAAATGTCTTGTACAAGTTGGTTTTTTTAAGTTAGGATCCAAACAAGGTCCACATTTAATTGCTACCTGTTCCAGTCTCTTTAATGTTTTATGCAGGTCATTTAATTGAAGAATCTGCATTATTTGTTCTATAGACTTTCTCACATTCTAGATTTGACTGACTCCTTCTGGGAGTTGGTTCACATGTTTCTCTATTCCCCAAATCCCCTATACTAGTCCTTAGATCTGGAGCAGGGCTGTCCAGTAGGACTTTCTGTAGTGCTGGGAATGTTTCACATCTGCACTGTCCACTATGGTAGCCACTAACCATGTGTGGCTATTGAGTACTTGAACAATGGCTACTATGATTGAGGAACTGAACTTTTAATTCTTAAATTTAAATTTAAATAGCCGTATGTGACTGGTGGCTACTGAATTGCAAAGTTCAGATTTAAAGGTTTAATTCAATTCAGATTTAATTTTTTAAATAGTAAGGTTAGTAGTGCTGTGTATCACATATTGGAGGCACACAATGCATGTTTTCCTGTTTTATGCAATGTTGACTTTGATTGGGGGTTTATGTGATATTGGCTTGATCCATCTACTATAAAATTTGCCATCTATCTTTTACTTAATGCTTTCAGCAGTTATGCCTAGATTCATTATTTTACTACTAGCTCCAAAATGTTGCTTTTCCAGTTCTTCAACCTTCCTGCATTTATTAACTGTGCTTTTGGTATGAAGAACTTTCCCTCATCAACCACACAGTCTGTTTAGGAATGACAGAATACTTGCTCTTTTTCTCTCATATAATAAATGGATAGCCTAGAAACTTCTCAAACTAACCAGTAAGGTTCATTTGCTTGTTTGTTTGGGGAGGGGGGGTAATATTTAAAATTCACATATTTTAAACATATTTGATGTCATTTCATCAGTTGTAATTATCCTTTTTGATACTCACACTGTCCTGTATTTTGACATCAAGAACTCTTTCAAGGTAGATCCTGAGTCTCTTTGACACAATCCTGGTATCCTCTGAACTTTTAGACATAACAAATGCCCAATATTCATCTTGTACATTTTCTACTCCAGACCTGGATTCCATTACTTCTCCAAAAACACTTAATTTTTAGTTGGAAGTGGTATTTAGACAGCACAATATACATGTTAGGGATTTTATTGCTACAGTGTTGTCATTACTTCTAGGCCTTTTCAGTGCAACAAACTAGGAAATACTAATTTTTTAGGAATAAAAAAATCTTGAGTTCATACTGATATTTGCAATTCAAATTAAAACAGTGTGTTCATGGTTCCTCTTCCCACACTTTTCATTACTGCTACAATACATTTCACTTTTAATTATGCTGTAAACACACAATATATTGCTACCCTTTCTGCTTTAGACAATTAGTTATAATTTAGGGAACTTTAAAATGTTTTAAACCCACAAATTGTATTTTTACCTTTTTCCAGTCATCTTCACCTCTTTGTGTGGAGTTAAGTTTCTATCTGGTACCACATTTACACTTCAAAACGTATCCTTAATATTTATTGTACTACAGTCTGCTTAAGAATGAATTCTCATAGTTTTTGCTTGTCTAAGAAATGTTTCTTTTGCTTTCAGAACTCTGTTGACAAGAATTTGTTTTATTTCTTTCGGTGCTTTAAAGATATCATTTTTGATATAGCTTGACTGTGTCCCCACCCAAATCTTATCTTGAATTGTAGCTTCTATAATTCCCATGTGTCATGACAGGTTGCTGATAGAAGGTAATTGAATCATGGGAGCAGGTCTTTCCCGTGCTGTTCTCATGAGAGTGAGTCTCTTGAGATCTGATGGTTTCGCAGAGGGGAGTTCCTCTGCACAAGCTGTCTTGCTTGCCTCCATGTAAGACGTGCCTTTGTTTCTCCTTTGCCTTCCACCATGATTGTGAGGTCTTCCCAGCCACGTGGAACTGTGAGTCCATTAAACCACTTTCTTTTATAAATTACCCAGTCTTGGGTATGTCTTTATCAGCAGTGTGAAAACAGACTAATACAACTCCATTGTTTCCTGGCTTGCATCATCTCTGGTGAGAAATTTGCTATAATTTTTAATCTTAGTTATGCTGTGTCATGTGTCTTTTTTCTCTTTGGCTTTTCAGCAATTTTATTATGATATATGGAGCCTTTATCATTTTGTTGCTGCTGTTGTGTTATTGATCCTGCTTGGTGATTCTTAACTTCTTAGATCCGTTGTTTCGTGTATGTCATTTATTTGGGGGAAATTCTCAGCCATTATTCCCTCAAATATTTCTTATACTCCCTTCTTTCTTTCTCTTTCTTCTTCTCTGGGATTCCAACTAATGTTAGACTCCTTGACATCATCCCACAGCTCTTGAATGCTCTGTTTTGTTTTTTTTTTAAACTATATCTTCTTTTTGTGTTAGTTTTGGTGATCTCTTTAGACTCATCTTCAAGTCTACTGATGAGCCCAGCAAATGGATTCTTCATCTCTGGTCTGTGCTGCTCATTTCTAGTCTTTTCATTTGGTTCTTTCCTATGGTTTCCATCTTTCTGCTGGAATTATCCATCTGATCTTATGTGTTTTCCACCTATTCCATTAGGGCTTTTAACATATTATAGTTTTTAAAAATTTTCCTGTCTGATGGTTCCAATGTCTGATGGTTCCAACGTGTCATAGCTGAGTCTGGTTGTATCAGTTGCTTTGCTGCCAGGCACTGCGTTATTCTTTTCTTGCTTTTTCATATAATTCATAATGTTTTGTTGAAGGCCAGGCATTTTATGTAGGTCAGTAGACACTGAGGTTTTTATTCCTGCAAATGGTCCTTCCTTTGGCGAGGCCTTTAGCTTGGCTTTGAGTCAATCTAGATAAGATTTTAGTTGGGACTGGGTCTGTGGTTGCTATGGTTACTCCAAGTGCATCACAGACTTTAAATCTCTCTAGAAATATCTTGTGTTTAAAGTAGAGCCTAATTTTCCGGAGAGTTTGTCCTCAGTGTCTGCTGCATCCTCAGCTTTAGGTCTTTCCTTTGTGCTTTCCTTAAGAGAGGGTCTCCCTCGACACTTTTGCCCCTCTGTTAGCAGTGTTCCACTGTCAGTTTCTATCTGATGCTTTTTAGAATGGTGGTGAGAGGCAGGACGGCATTCACTGTTTTCTGATGAGGCCCTGGTCTCAGGTGGGCACTGTGTCCCTGGGGATGCAGCCTTCTCCATGGCCTTGTAAGGATGAGAGTGATATTCTTTCCTGCTCTCTACATCCTGAGCAGAAACTGACAGTCTCTCTAATTCACATGGAATGGTAGAGGTTTCATACTTAAATTCTTTAATTTATATTTGTATCTCCATTAAACTGAAAATCTTGGTTTCATGCGACATTAAAAAGATTTTTATTTATTTTACCCTACTATATATAATCATTTCAAAATAGTAACACCAATATTACCAATAGTAAGCCCATTGAATACAGTTTAAGATGTGTGTGTGCATCTATATGTGTGTGTGTGTTTGTATGTGTTTTTGTTCTTGGACTCTATAACCAAAATTCTGTTTTAAAGTCCTTGAAATAACACTTTTCTGTGTGATTATGCTTTTGACTTAGTAATTTGTTAGATTCCTATGCTTCAGTTGGGTTTCATGTTTTAGGGATTGCTTTTTTCTTTTTGCTTTAATATTTTAAAACTATGTAAATAATATGCATGGCTCCAAAACCAATACTATAACTAACATTCAAGAGAGGGCTTGCTTTCATGTCAGTCCCTTCTCTTCATCTCCTCTATCTTTTCTTTAGTATTTTGTTTATCTTTCTATCACTTATTTGAAAATATAAGCAAGTATATTTGTATTTACCTGCTTTAAAAAAGAAAAGGAGCATACAATGCACATCTGTGAGCATTGCTTTCTTCACTCAATGTATCCTGAGGATCACTCTATAGCAGTAAATAGAGATCCTCCTCATCCCTTTTAATAGCTGCATTGTTCTCCATTGTATGGACATGCATAGGAACAAACAACAATCCCCTGTTGATAGATTTTTGGGTAGTCTGCAATCTTTTGTTATTAGTGCAGCAATGAAAAGTCTTGTCATATGTCATTTTGTATTTTGTCTGTAATACTATAGTTTGATATAGGCTTCTATTCATAAATACTCAGTTTGCTCTAGGTGTCTTAAAGAGAGAATGGTGAGCATCAAGTAACCTGGCAAGTTAGGTAAGTAGGATTTGGTTAACAGAGCTTCTATTGTCCTTTCATAAATTACACTTTTAAAGGTCACCAAATGGATTGTATGATGATTTTCTAAGTACCAAGTCTAAACTACAAGTCAGGGCTGAGCCTTTTCTATTCCTGGATTGACCTCATGCTGATCTCAGCTTTTTCTGCCTTTTCACAATTTCCATGCAGCTTTCTAACCTACACTATGACATTCCCTCGGTGATGCCCTCAGGGCTCAGGCTATTGTCACAGGAAAATCTACAAAGAGGTGGTTGTGCAAAATGAGACTTCAATTGTCAACACCCCTGGGTGAAACCCAAAATAATCCTGCCTCTATGAACTCACAACTCCAAGCAAAAGTGGATTGCTTTCCTCCCAATCTTGATGTTTTTTTTTTTACTAGCCCAGACCTTTTGGTCTTTGGAAAAGCCAAATGTAATGCAGGCTGTTTCCGGTTGCAGCTTTCCTGGCTGAGTTTCACAGGGTCCATGTCCCTTTGCCATCAGCCCTGAAGCAGCCCAGGGAGAAGAAGCTTTCTCTAAGAGCATCTGTATCACATTGCCAGCTGCACTCCAGTTTGCCTTTCACATTTAACCCTCCATGGCCTGAGGGTTATCATTTTCCAAGTCTTCCCTGCTCCATTTCCCCACCCCAGGCCTGGGCCTCAGATTACTTTTCTCAGATGAAATCCCTTGCACTCTCCAAACAAAACTCCGTTGTATTTCTCATTTTAATTTCTGATTCCTGGAGGGCAGTTTCTATTTATTTATTTATTTTGCATTTCATATCAGCTTGCCATCCTGCTTGGCTTCACCTTCCTCTGGGTACCTGGACTGCCCCTTTCCCCAGTCTGTTCATTTTCTTCTGGGCTCTGTCAGTATTTTTCTACAAGAGACCTAAATTCTACAAAATAAACTTCCAGTTGTAAACAGCCACATTCTGTCAGAACAGAGAAGAGAGGGGACATTCTAAACCCAGCCAATGCCAAGGAGACCACAGCTAAGCATCCATCCCCCTCTCACCTCTTCTACTTGGCAATTCCCCTCATCTCCTCAGAGGGTCAGCTCATGTGTCATCTCCTCTCTGAAGCTTTCACCAACTGCCACAGGCAGACCCAGACACATCTTTTCTATGCTCATTTTCTATCTCATTGGCTAGGTCCGCATAGCACACTGTATTAATTCACACTAGACCAATGATCCTCAACCTCTTCTTTGAGATGGCTTTGGCAAATAACACTCACAAATATGACATACCCCTATTGATAATGCACACTGCCAGCTGCTGCATACATGAGACAGGTTGTGGGATGTCCACAACTCCCAACGTTCTGGTTGTAATTTCACCTGTTTCTCATCCAAGACACCTCAACACACCAGTGTGGCTCAAACAATGATGCTCAGGCTATGGGTTGCATTACGGCAAATAGATTGTCTTTATGTATGAGCATCAAGCAACTATTTCAGTGTCTGATGTGGAGTGATAACTATTTGTTGAGTGAAGGAATGCACACCATTATAGACATGCCATTTTACCTAATGTTTATATTTCCAACCAATTCATATGCTGTTAATTTATACTTTTGGACTTAATTTGGCAAATTTTAAGAACTCTATACTTCTGATTTCTATGGAGTACTAATAATACTTTCTTGGGTAATCATACCTAAGAATCTGAATGTCAATATTGGTGATGAAATTTCCAGGGTCAGATGTAGAATTGGTCCTGATCGAGAAGGTCATTTTGCCCTTGGATCATTCAACTGGGTGAAATTAAATGCAAAACAAGTCAAACTTAGCCACAAGCAATTTAATATTACCAAATAAGGTTTTTAGGTTTTAAACCTTAAAAGTTCCATCTAGTGCATCTTATTTGCCTTTTGCTATCCTTGGGATGGATATACAGGACCAAGTCAAAAATGATACTTATCTATTTCTTTTGTGTTACAGCACCTAAGGAAATGTATACTCATAATTAAATAGGGTTTTATGGAAAAAGAATGGGAATTTATGAAACAAGACCTCTAGACTTAGGAGAAAAAAACTTAGAAAAAAGTATAGTCACTGAAACTTAAATACATATCCACACATAGCAACTTACAAATTTTCAATAGATGGGCTAAATAGTCAACTTGCCAAGGCTTTAGAAAAAATCAGTGAAATAGACAACTGAACTGAGAAAATCATCACAAAGAGATAAAAGTAAGAAGTTTGTGAGAAACTCTAGTATAACTAAATCATGATATGATCTATTATAACTAAACATTAAAATAGTTTTTGGAGCACAGCTGCATATCTTTTGTTTCTGGTAATAGAGGTTGTAGACTCACTGGATCCAACTGACGGTGTTAGGCTTACTTTTTCCCCGGCTTTATAATCTTTGTTTTTGTTTGTTTAGAGGCAGAATATCTCTCTGTCTCAGGCTAGAGTACAATGCTGTGACCATTGCTCACAGTAGCCTCGAACTCCTGGCCTCAGGCAAAGCTCCTACCTCAGTTTCCCAAAGTGCTGGGATTATAGGGATGAGCCACCTCACATGGCCCAGCTTTATAATCTTAAAGCCATTACTTATTTTGCCAGCCCCTTGTAACTCCTGGCTTTATGTGTCATCTAAATGATCATTTGGCTTTAACAAAACACTAAGTTAATAAAATGTTGCTCATATATATCAAACTGTTAAAAGCCTAACTGATAGAATGGAATTAATAGACTTAAAGCATATTGTAAAATCTTCACATACAGCAAATAAAATGTCACAACCCACTCAGAGAAAGTGGCCATTTCTCAATTTCACCATTATATACATAACAGTTGTCAATAAATGGTGTTGGGAAACTTTGCTATTCAGGAAACATTCAAGTTGCGTTCTCAGTTCCTACTACATATCCAAATAATTTGCTGATAGACAAAGATTGGTTTTAAAAAAATAATAAAAGAAAGAAAACAAGAACTATTAAAAATGTATAATATGGCAAATATGCAATTTACCTTGATACATGGAAGGACTTTCTAAGCATCAAAGCAATGGAAGAAATAACAGACAAAAATTGAAGAAGCGAAAATAAGTAGTACTTGCACATCAGAAAATGTCAAATAAATGAAAAGATACATAACAACTTGGAGAAAGTATTTTAACACATATAGAAGACAATGCACCAATATCCTTAAAAATCCCTGTACATAACAAAATACAAGAAGAGTCCCTATAAATAAATAACAAACTTCAATATAGCCAAAAGAAAATGTATAAAGACATGAATGAAAAATCCACTAAATAAGATGTATGCATTTTTTATGATGATAAAAAAGGTCATTTTTCAATGACCCTTTGCAAAGGTCATTATGCAAGCAATAAGAAAAGTACCTTAAGATACTGCAATTTATCTATCAAACTGGAAAACTTAAAATTAATGACAGTACCTGCTGCTGATGAAGTGCAATAAGAAGAGCTTATTGGAAACCCACTGTTGATGAAAAGCATAAATTGGTAAAATGTTTCTGGAAAGTAATATGTAACAGAACCCCTAAAAATTAATGACCTCTGGCCTTCAACTCATTAATCACACTTTAGGAATCTCTGCCAAAAAAAAAAAAATGCCTTACAGACACAGAGTGAAATGTGTTTCTTCATAACTTTTAACAATTGTTTAAAGAAGGTGAGTTGTTAAATTTGTCTTTTAAGCTTTAGTTTTTAAAAAGTAGTTAATGAGATGGAAAAGAACTCACAATATATAACATTAACTGAGAAGAGAATACAAAGATGTATATATGGTATGAACCAAATTTAGTACATTTATACATATATGGACATTAGGGTTACCAGGTTTAACAAATGAAAATAAAGCATGGCAGTTGAAGTCTAATTTCAGATAAACAATGAATAATTTTTCATATAAATACATGCCAAATATTACATGGGACATCCTTATACTAAAAAATTCTGATTTTTTCTAGGCATTCTTCATTTTATCTTATGACCCCAATATACATATGTGCAAATACACAGGAAAAAATGACTGAAAGAAAATACACCTAAAAATTATATAATGAGTATCTCCATCTAGATGGTGGGATTCTAAGATATTTTTATTTTCTTCCCTATACTTTACTGTGTTTTATGAATTTCATCCTATATGCAAATATAACTTTATTATCAGAAAAAAAATGTATATGTGTTTTTGATGGTGGTCTCTAATCAGTTACATAGTGGCTATTTTAGGTATTATGATTCCACACAAATATACTCAAACTATATTCTACTCCACTAAAAAAAAGAAAAGGCAAACCTCTGCTCATCAAAACCACAGACCTATGACTTTTCCAGATCTTCCACAGAAGTTTGTAACAGTTTCCTTCTTAAATTACAATTGGAGTTTCTTAGGTAATTGGTTTACTGAGCACCTACTGTGTGCCTAAAACCATGCTAGAGGTTGGAATTAAAAAGATAAGTAAGATATAATGCCTCTGCTCAATGAGATCACAGTTGGTGGCATAGATAAGCAAAAGAACAGACAATTACAGTGTGTTGAGTGCTAAAACAAGGCTCAGACACAGGGAGGAGGGAAATCCATTGTGTTAAATTGCGGATGTGAGAAAAGGCTTCTCTGAAAGTGCTGCCTCTGCTGTCTCGAAGGACAAGACGTTAGCCAGGTGAACGAGGTGGTGTAGGGGAGGGAAAAAGGAGAGGAGGAAGTATTGTTTCTAGGCAGAGCAAACAGCTTGTGCTCGGAGGATAGATTAGGAATATAATTACACGTCTTGTGGCTTGACTGAGAGGGACTGCAGGAATCATATGCACGGTTATCAATCATTATTATACTGTCTGCCATCTTGCAGAGAGCTCTGCCAAGCATAATAGGAAATTTTTTGCAGTTCATATTGAATTTTTACTGCCTTTCACTCTGTAAACCAGACACCGGCCGAGTGACAGAGATGGCTCCCCAGCCCCCACCAGTAACCAATGCTCACAGAAAACCTGCATTTTAATACCACTGTGTTTGCAGAAATTCTCAACAGATCTGAAAAATAAATCTCAGTGGTGTAAAACAGATCCAGAACCTGCTTCCTATCCCATATGTAATTATTATATGGATAACTTGGAGTCTTTTTAGATGAATTGGACTCAGACCCTACTGCCATAGGAGGAAGAGCCTACAGGCTATTGATATGGTCTCATTTTATGAACCAAGGCCAAGTGGCCTTAATAGAAAATTGATTCTGAAAGCTAACTATTTTCAAAATAAAACTATTTTCACTAAAAATCAATCACTTTTGGCAGGTATTCTTTAGAATTCAATCAGTTCTTTCTAAATCATTTTTATAACAGGTGAATTTCATTAGTTGAGGGACCAGGAGGGGTAAATATTTTGTAACTAGTTCATCTAGGCAGATAGATCAGAAATCCAAGCTACTCAGAGATCCGTGAGAGAATTAATGAGGTTTCTTCTGACTGTGACCAATATGTTAGTTCATTTTCATACTACTATAAAATATCTGAGACTAAATAATTTATAAAGGAAAGAGGTTTAATTGATTCACAGTTCCGTATGGCTGGGGAAGCCTCAGGAAACTTACAATCATGGCGGAAGGTGAGGAGAAGCAAGGACCTTCTTCACAAGACGTGAGGAAAGAGAAGAGCAAGGGAGAGAGGAAGGACCACACTTTTGAAACCACCTGACCCCATGAGAACTCCCTCTCTATCATGAGAACAGCATGGGGCAAAACATGGGGATTACAATTTGAGATGAAATTTGGGTGGAGAAACAGAGCCAAGCAATATCAACCAGTAAGCCCCACCTGAGAAACTGTCCAATGTGAACCATCTGGACTGCATGGCAGCCATGGGGTTCCACAGGGTTCTACTGCAACCCCAAAACAGCAGCTTGGCTCTCACCAGCCTCCTAAGCCTCTTCTTTGTGATCTAGCCAGGACTGGGCCACTTAAGTGGCCATTTCTCAAAGTGACTGTGGTTGTTGCTGTTCCTTTGGCCCTAAAAGTACGGGGAGCTGGCCTCAGGGAGGACCCCAAATGCCAGCAAGCACTCTAGTCAGACGCAGAGCACAGGCTTCAACTTTTCCTCTTCACCTCCCATTAAAACCCAGGCTGATCAGTCATAGAGAAAAAGGAAACTGACACGGGCAACAACACGGACGAGCCTTGAAGACGGTGTGCCAAGTGCCATAAGCCAGACACAGAAGATGGAGAACTGCATGATTCCACTTATGTCAGGTGCTAAAATGGGCAAATTCACAGTGACAGAAAATAGAATAGGGACTACCATGGACTGGGGAAAGGGGGAAATGAGGAGTTAGTGTTCGATGGGTGCAGAGTTTCTGTTTGGAATGAAAAAGTTATGGATGGTAGTGATCACTGCACAACATTGTAAATGTACTTAATGCCACTGCATTGTATGCTTTAAAACAGTTAAAATGGTAATTTTAAAGTATTTTACTTTAAAAGACTGTTTCATATTTAAAGAAATAGTTGTCAAACCTTTTATCAAAACATCCTCCTGATTTCTTAATGAGGTACTTTGAGAGTGTCCATGAGCTTTTAAAGAATTCATTTTCTAGGGTACTACTAAAAATACTTCCATAAAGTGTTCTAAAAATACGTTAATTAGGGCTTAATAGTCTTTTAGATGAATTATTATGCATGTATATAAATGATAATTTGGAAAAGCTCATGGGAGTCTAGTGTGAAGGACCCTGGTTATTGTCTGGCTATTAACATTTTAAAAGATATCTAGTAGTATGCACTTTTACTTTTAAAAAATTGATACAAAGTCATTCAAAGAAAAGCATTTGGTAGGCAGGGCACGGTGGCTTACACCTCTAATCCCAGCACTCTGGCAGGCAGAGGTGGGCAGATCACCTGAGTCCAGGAGTTTGAGAAAAGCATTTAATTTCTTAAGAATTTGGCAACTGTAATAGGCTTCATTACCCATAATTTGAGGATAGTAAAATGCACTCGTTTCAGGAACTATGAAGTGCTGTGTGAAAATGGTAAAAGTCATGTTACATTTATTACACTCCACCAAAAGAAAGCTTCAATTTCTAATGAAAATGTTCTCAAATTAGATGGTGGTGAAGATTAAACAATTCTGAATAGACTAAAAACCACTGACTTGTACACTTTGAAAGAGTGAGTTTTATGTATGTGAATTAAAGCTATTATTAAAAAAAAAAAAGCCAAGCTAAGAAAAGTGATGTTTATGAGAAGATGAGAAAAAGAGAAGTAAAATAACTCAGGGCTCATCACAGCAGGAGAGGGCTGCAGCTTGAAGAAACGAGTAAGAACAAGAAAGTGAGGACAGACACGCACAGAGGCCGAAGCCAGTCACATCCCATACATGACCCTGGAGCAAACCGTGCAGGGGGCAATCGGCTGTCTAACATGCTAGGGTGCAGGGTGGAGTGGGAATAGCAAAAAACACAGCAGGACAACTTGTTACTTTTCACAGACATTTTTCTCTCCTGGGGTGAACCACGTCTTCAGAGGAATTTGACAAAGGCCAGTGGAAGGGTGTGTGATCTATCCATACCTCTGGCATTGGAATTCTTCCCTGGGCTCAGAAGAGACTGGCAGAAGCTACTGAACTCAGCTAAGCTGCCAGCCTGTAGTCTCTCACTAAGACGCAGTTCAGCACCACCCCGGTGTTCGTACAGCTGGGGCTCTGAGAGATCACTGCCAGCAACTCTGGCCTTGCTCTCCCACGAGACTGATTCCCCACATGAGGACAGGGACTTTGTCTTCTTCACCAGCATTTAGAACAACTCCTGACACATAGTATGTGCTCAATAAATACGTGTTAATGGACAAGTGAACAATATATTAATAAACTGTTACTAAAATATTATTAACGGCATCATTAACCACATCACACGAGATTCCCTAAGTCAAGTGCTATATGAGATATTCTGAAATTCAAAGTCAGGGAAAAAATCTCACTCCCCTAAGCAATGGGTATGGCTCTTCTCAGATCATGGGAATTTTGAAACAAGTCCAGCTCTTTTTATCTTACCTTCCAGCAAGAACAGAGCCAAATCTAAGGCTCATCCATGGCAGCTGAATTAGCTCCAATGATCTGCATATCCTTTTGAGCGGTCTTGATTTTCTACGGATGTTTTTTCTCTTCTGATTTTCCAGTTTCTGTTGCTACTTAACAATTCTGCATGCTCTTGCCTCTTGTATGTTACACAAGATCAAATTATGTTTTCCAGTCATATTGACAAGAATGTGAGTTCTTTTTTTTTTTTTTTTTTTTTTTTTTAAGACGGGATTCCACCATGTTGGTCAGGCTGGTCTTGAACTCCCGACCTCAGGTGATCCGCCCGCCTTGACCTCCAAAGTGCCTGGATTACAGGTGTGAACCACCACGCCCGGCCAAGAGTGTGAGTTCTGACATGATACAGAAGCTAATTCAGCTGCCATAGATACCCATCTCAGATACTTCGTAGAATGAGCTGGGAGATAGGAAAGTATTTTGTTGAAAACTGATTTGAGGACATAATGCCTACCCATCATGAAGTTTCCGTCGTAGCTGTGCTTGCACTGTTTCCTCAGCTATTTTCCTAGTGTGTAGTGAGAAGTGCAAAAGTAGACGATATATAAACTCAGTATTTCAATGCTATGGGGATCTGGAGTAAAACTGGAATCACAGGTAGCCAGGTGAAGAGGAGTACAGACGGAGATAAATTTGATCCATGGATTGTGGGGAGAAAACAGTTTAAAGCACACCTTTTGGCCACTTCCTTTCAGCCAGGTTTCTCTTGAATGAAAGAAGCCGTCTCTCCCGTTTTGTGAGAGCTTCGCCCCACACAGAACCCATGTGCAGTAGGAGGCAGGTGCCTCCCGAGTGACTCTCCCTGGCCCAGGCGTGCAGAATAAAGCAGCCTCTGCACTGCATCCTAAGGTGCACTCTTGCATCTTGTATGTTATTCAAGATCGAAATATGTTTTCCAGTCAAAAGATGCTGTGGATACATTGACAGGAGTGCAGTTCTGACATGACAGAGATTGGGATGAAATCCTGGCGTTCTCTCCATGTGTAAGGCATGGCCTTACACAAATTTCTTAACACCCCCGAGCCCCAGTTTCTCCTCTGTAGACTGTGGTTAACAGCCAACATGTCAGGTTTGGAGGGTGATTAGAAGCCAGGAATAACAGCTGATTGTTTCTGACCGTGCCTGGGCTGTGGCACTGGAGCGGAGGAAGTGGGTATAGAGGAGAACATCACTGTTCCTCCTCACTGGCAAGAAACACCCAAGGTGCCCAGAGCAGGAGGAGGCTTGTCCCGTTGGTGCAGAGACTACATTCCTTGACAGACACACTTCAAACATGCCATCCTTCTGCCACACACGGTATGCCCTGGGTTAGAAATTCCAACCTTTTAGCATCCAGTGAGTCCCAAGCTGCAGCTCCTTTCCAATACTGACACAAAAATCCTCAGATGTGGATTTGTGGTGTTGTTTTGATTTTTAACATTCATTTTTATAATGGCCTATTCTGAGAGAGGAGTACTTCGCCACAGGGCCTGGCAGAGACCCCCACCATGCAGAGTACCACGGGGAGCTCCCAGGCCCACCCGAGACTCACCTCGCTTCTAGTGTGTCCTGACTTTCTCCTCCCATCGCCCCTCATGGGTGGTCTTCTAGGCTCTGGGCATCGCCAGGGGACTCGGATAACAGACCATTTGGTACCCTGGCCTTGGATGCCATTCCCATGTCAACAGGACCTGTTAGAAAGCCTCACCCCAAAGTATGAAAACTGTATGTCTTGATCCAGTAATGGCTTGTGAAATCAAGTTATTGTGTTGTGATGATGTTTTAAAAGAAAATTAGAATAGCATAGAATGCTTCGGAAAACATCAGAGTGCTAAGCAAGGCAGGAGTAAGTCTATTTCATAAAGCTTTTGTTTTGTTTGTGTGTTTAGGTAAACTGGGTCAATATCCAAAATATATTTCTTACTGCAATGGATCGTAATCAAAATAGTTTAAAAGCCACTTTTAAACTTAATCTTACCACAAAAAAGGGACAGACAAGGGAACTTAGGTCCTGTGACCAGGCCAGGGACTGGTATCTGGATGGAGGGAGGGCAGCAGGGAAGGCCTGCCCTGGTACCCGCAGCCACAGAGAACACTGCTCCCTCCCCGTGTGGAGGCCTCTCCCTTCTCCATGGCACAAAAGACATCAGACTTTAAAGTCCATAAAGCATCTACAAATGACTGACAGTATTCACTCCTGTGCTCGGGAGACAGAAAAATGAGGAAGATACTGTTTCAGCTTCAAGCTCACCAAGTTCACTGCAGCCAACCAGGGAGACACACGTTTTAAGAAACCACAGTAGGATGTGAGGAATGCTGAAACAGAGGTGTGCTCAGACCCATCCTGGAGAAGAGAAGAA
The DNA here is from genome assembly GCA_004027715.1 of Plecturocebus donacophilus. Classification (NCBI taxonomy): domain Eukaryota; kingdom Metazoa; phylum Chordata; class Mammalia; order Primates; family Pitheciidae; genus Plecturocebus; species Plecturocebus donacophilus. The sequence goes on along the minus strand of PVKP010005670.1, from coordinate 25,325 downwards.
GCTAATTCTGGAGAGTGGTATATTCATTTCCTAGGGCCACCGTAACAAGGCACCACAAACAGGGCGGCTTCTGTAGTTCGGAGCTACAGGCCTCACAGTTCTGGAGGCCAGAACCCTGACATCAAGGTGCCTGCGGGGCCATGCTCCCTCTGAAGGTGCTGGCGAACGGTCTGTTCTAGGCCTCTCTCCTGGCTTCTGGTAGGTCCTTGGCTTTTGTCCATGGCATTCTCCCTGCGTCTCCCTGTCCTCACATGGCCATCTTATGAAAACTCCAGTCCTGTGGAATCAGGGGCCCACCCTACTCCAGCGTGACCTCATCTTAACTAATTACATCTGCAGTCACCCAATTTCTAACTGAGGTCATCTTCTATGGTACTGGGGGTTAGGACTTCCACATTTACATTTGGAGGAGATACAGTTCAACTCATAGTCGGTAGTCAAGGGAAAGAATGGTGTTTTCCCTAAACATGGAACCTCAGCAGGGTTTTCTCCCAAAGCATGGGGTGATGGCATTCTAGGGTGAAGGAGTCCTCCTGGTCCCCTGTCCCGACAGTACACAGAGACGCAGGCTGCCATGGGCCACCCCGCCAGCCAGGGTGCACCCTGGATACACCCATCATTTCACAGGCGGGCTCAGCATACAGCTCTTTCTGTCACAGCCATGGGGAAGAGGAGCAGCTTTGCTAAAGACTGTTAAGAGCCTCCTGCACCCCACATTTCAGAGGCCGTGAACACTGGAGGAAGCACCTGGTATGTGCCAGGAGCAATTACATGCAGGAGCTTGCTCCTCATATTATCATTTCCATCACTACCCGACAGAAAAACAGACCCAGAGAGGTGAACTTCCCTTGACAAAGGCACACCTCTGGTAAATGGCAGAACTAAAATTCAAATCTTGGTCTGACTGACTTCAGTGCAGTGTCCTTTCAAAACTCTTTCCTGTTGCACTGTGGTGAGAGGCATCTCCGAAGGAGAACCCTACATTCTATCAGGCCCAGGTGCCTCTCCACAGCCATTGAAAGGGCTAGTGCTGGGCGTTCTGCTTCTATTCCTTCCATCTTCAGACACCTCAACAAGGAAGGAAGGCAGGTCCTATAAGGGAGAACTCCATCTGCAGGGAAACGTAGTGCCTAGAGGAAATCTAGCCGGTGGCTAGAACCCCAGAATATTCAAGCTGGAAAGGAGTCCAGAAACCACTGCAACCCCCTCTGTCATCAGAGGCGGCTGACCCACAGATCTACAGCTGGCTGACCCAGAGTGAGCTCCAGGACCCATGACTAGGACCCTTTTGTATGGGCCCCCAACACTGATGTACTTTTAGAGTTAAAATGATGATTTAGACTGCTCCCACCTGGTATAGCATGCAGACAGTTGAAACCAATTGAGTTAGGCCAAGCTCTAGAGATTTTTTAGTGGGTCAATCAGTCATTCAATATTAATGGAGCTTGCTCGGCCTACAGGGCACTTTGGGGAGAAAGCAAGGAAGTGGGAGACATGCCTGCTTCAAACATCTCATCAGGTCATCAAGAAAATGACTGATGGAGGTATATAACAAAACAGCCTCAACCTACAGGCATTAGAAATAAATAAAAACAGGCTGAGTTTGGCGGCTCACACCTGTAATCCCAGCACTTTGGGAGCCCACGGCAGGGGGACTGCTTGAGGTCAGCAGTTGAGACCAGCCTGAGCAACAAAGGAAGACTCCTGTCTCTATAAAAAAAACACTTTTAAAATTAGCCAGGTATGGTGCAGGTGCACGTAGTCCCAGCTACTTGGGAAGCTGAGATGGGAAGATCACTTGAGCCCAGGAGGCTGAGGTTGCAGTGAGCTATGATTGTGCCACTGCACTCCAGCCTGGGCAACAGAGGAGATGCTGTCTCTAAATAAAAACAAGTCTGAGGAAATGAAGGAAAGAGTACTGGGATGAATTGCTGGCTGTTAATTAAACTTAGGTGACCTAGCACCTACAGGCGGGCCACCGAGCCTCAATTTGGCCTTCTGTGATACTGAAGGAGTTCCTCCCTGCCTTCTGTCCTGGCTTTAGTGGGATGCTCAAGAAAACATGATATATGCAAAACACTGCAATAAGCATAAACAGCGAGATAAATGCAAGTTATTTCTTTCACTCATTTCTGGCTTGTGACTGTCTGGAGACCCCCAGTGCTCAAAGCCATCGGGAATCTCATAAAACACAGACTCTCTCTGTGGCTATACCTGAGCCGCCACCGTGCGTGGGTCCAGGGTACAGATGGAGGAGTCTTACAGTTGTCCGGCTTGAAGGGGCTAAGCGCCTCAACATTTGAAAACATCCAGTCATATGATGATTGCACTTTTTACCAGAATTTTTAGATGTGATAATAATTTTAAAAAAATTCACTATTTATTAAAAAATAATTGCTGTCATCCAAACGCCATGCAAACATTTTCTCACCTATAACACTGGGCAGTAAATGACAGGTATGCAATGCAAATATAGGGCCACCTGACACCAAAGCCCATGTCTTCCCCACCGAGCTGCTCTGTGGACACCATTACCTGCTGGGCATTAAAAATAAACATGGATCAAGAAACTACCAATCAGGCACTATGCTTATTACCTGGGTGACAAAATAATCTGCATACCAAACCCTGTGACACACAATTTACCTATATAACAAACCTGCACGTGTACCCCGAACCTAAAATAAAAGTTAATAATCAATAAATGCATAATAAACATGGGTTTAGCCACCCTTCCCCAGGCTGGGGAGATGGCCACGTAAAGCATCTGAGGACTATTGCGCCGTGGCTCAGAATGCGTCAGATTAATTAGGCCACGCATAGGTGGGAAGAAGCTTTCAAACAGTTGTCCAAGGCTCTTGGAAGAACCCACATCTAACTTGTACTGCTTAGCAGCACTTACCTTTATTTCTTTGGGAGTAGACCGGAGAGGGGTCTTTCTCCCCCTCTTGGAGGATTTGGAGGAGGTTGAGGAGATGCCCTGCGCACGGTGGGGCTTCAGTTCACCGACGCTGCTGAGATACTTTTTGCGCAAGGCCAGCAGCTCCTGCAGGTACTGCAGGCAGTCCTGGGTGCGGGAGTACATCCACGCCCGGTCCTCCTCCTGCCGCAGGTAGTACAGGCTGGAGTCCATGCTGCTGGTGCTTTTGTACTTCTTTAAGGACTCGCTGAATTTCTCCCCGTGGTCCCCGACCACATACATGGAGCTGCTTCGAATCAGCTTCACCGTGGGGCTGGCTCCTTCATAGAAGGGGCTCTCGGCCGCTGCCTTTCTCTGTGGGCTGGAGTTAAAGATAGAGTGGATCTTTCTGAACATGGTGCTCGATTTCTTTCTGTGGGTACCTTCCAGCTGCCTGTGCTGCTGCCACTTGATCTAGCTGGGGGGAGAGGAGCCGACATCCAGGCCTGGCACCATCTGCCTTCCAGGAGGCCTCTGATCTCCGGGATCCCAGGGAGCACAGGCTTGGTCAGGTGGGTGACCTGCACATCTCCCATGGGGGATATTTACATCCTATAGCCAAGACGCCAGAAACCACCCGAAGATAGAAGGTATTGCACTGTGGCCTTAAAAACGAGTGCCTGGCTGGCTTTATGAAGCATTTGGTACAAATACCTTCTGTGCTCTCCCGTGGAAGCCTGCAGCTGGAGGGAGAAAGTGGGACACAGCTTTGTCTGCTCAGTTAGTTTCTTTCCTTTTCACCTTCCATCGCTGGCCATGGCCCCTCTCAGTTTGAGTTGATCTTGGTGTGGATTTTTTACATTTCCACCTGGGTTGAGCTGGCTCCGGTTCTGAATTCTCTGAATCCAAAATGAAATTCTACTTAGCAGGGACAGCCCTTACCCAAAAAACGTGTGTTGCTCAGGGTAAAATCTCGTCCCCCGAGATGGGCCAGGGTGGACACAGCCAGGGCCTTGGCAGGAGCTCGCAGATCCCCCGATGAGCCGGGCTCTGGGCAGGCATCTGAGTGTCCTGGAGGAGGCTCGCCCTGCGGTAACGGGACCTCACAGCCGTTACCGGATAGCAGCCCATTGTGGAGGAAGGAGGAGGATTCAGATATCCGGACCACGACTTTTTGCACAAAAGTATCAGTGAGCTGAAGGGTGGCCACATTCATGGGGCAGACACATTCTTTAGCCTGAGCACATTTTTAACTTAGACTGGCTAAGATCAGACATAAACTATTTGTTCAAGAGGGTTGTATGAATCTATTAGAATTCCAGAGATGTTCTCTGTAGTATTTTGCTCAGGCAGATGCTAAACATTGTTATTGTGTTCATTCTTCTATGCAGTCTGTTTCTCTCCTTGACTACAGTCAGAGAGCTGAAGCCCGCACCGGTCTCTAGGTCAGGCATTTTCTTAAGCTGGGTGGGTGTTAGAGAGGAGCCCCCCGGAAGTTGTATGTAAAGCATGACTGAACGAATGTATTAGTACAGTTTATTTTTGTTGTTTGCTCTGTGTGTGGTGTGTGTTTATGTGGTGTGTGTGTGTGTGTGTGTGTGTATGTTTTAAGAGGAAGAAAGGATTCATGGTTTTATCAGATATTCAGAGGTCTGTGATGCGAATAAAAACATTTAGGAATGTTTCTATCCTGCATTAGAACAATAACCATACCTTTCTGTATGTGACTGTAAAATATCATTACAAATGTTTTCCTGTTGAGGGCATCCTCTGCCTGTGGCATTCTTCTAGGCACTGGGGCGGCACAGCCCCTCACACGTGGAGCATTTCAGCTTTACAAACGCAACTGTCCAGCTTCCAGCCCAGTATGCTGGTCCCATTATCCACTCACCTCAATGAATTCATGAAGTCACCCTCACCTCAACGAATTCATGAGTTCCCAGGTCTCCAGAGGGAGTCTCTCTCTGAACCCTTTCTCTGGCTTGACTCAGGCACAGTATCAAAGCACCCAGGATGGACAAGTGCTGACTGAACTTTTTCTCAGAGGTATCCAGAGGCTAAGACTACACAGCCTTTCTCAGTAGCTTGTGCCCAGTGGGTTTACAATTATGCTTACTATGCATGGACTTAGAGTTTAAATCAATAAAGATGAAGTCTACCTTCATATCCAGAACGTCACAAGCGACCTAACCTCTTGGTCACAAAGGGAATAAAACTGTCTTCCTCTACATTCTCTTTTCTCCACTCCTACCTCCTACTGGATTCTTCCCAAGGGTCAGACCTAAAAAGAAAATTCTACTGACATCAACCTGCAGAACATTTCATGAACCCGAAATGGACAGGACATTAAGCAGCAGCCATGACCCAGCGGCTGACTCCCATCAGTCACCTCTGGTGCCAGTCCTGTCTTGAAGCCACCTCCCTCCTGGAGCTCCTACTGCAGTGGGTGAGGGGAAAGACTGCTTTCTCTGTACAAAATACTCGTTACCTCTGCTGGTGGAGGAAATTCATCCAGAATAGTGACTCCCTCTAATGTATCTTATTTAGATTTTCTCATGGCCTCAGATATAAGAAGCAGGTATGAAATCACCTTGTGGTTTTGCAAAGTGTATTTCATGTGTGTGTGTGTGTGTGTACGTGTGTGTGTGTGTACACGTGTGTGTGTGTACATGTGTGTGTTTTAAGTAGAGGCAGGGTCTTGCTATGTTGCCCAGCCTGGTCTTGAACTCCTGGCCTCAGCAATCCTTCTGCCTCAGCCTCCAAAAGTGCCGGATTATAGGAGTAATCCACCATACCTCGTCATAAAGTATATCTCAAGAAAACTACAAATGCCCATCAAACCCCAAGTCAGGCCCCCCCAGGCTTGACTCATTTTACATGTCTTGGAATGTGGACAAACATCTAAGCAGGGAGAGAGAAGAGCCTAGCCCCTCCACATCAGCCCCACCGTGGACTATGTGCTCCCTACTGGACTCAGACCAGACTTCCTCTTCCTGGTGGTATCAGAGCCATAAGGCTTGGCCAGAGAATCTGCATAAAGTCACTTGTGTAACAAAACTTGCTTTACTCCAGAATTTCTCGAATGTAAAGGGCAGAACCCAGAGTGACGGCCGAGCAGTCCAGAGGAGTTGCCGTGTAGCAGTGCTGGGCAGGGGCAGCTACAGGCAGCAGGTGTAGAAGAGCTGACTGAGCCTCTACCTGCTCCTCGACGAGCCTGGTCTTGTAATGTTGCTCATGACTGGAAGGGCAGGCCAGGGTGGCAGGAGAGAATGAGAGTATGGGCCTCACGCCGAGTTTGAATCACAGCTCGACTACCTACCAGCTTAAGAAAGTTATTTAAACCCTCTTAACTCCGGATCTCTTACCTCCAAAACTAGATACCACCTATTTCATGGGGCTGGTGTAATGATTAAATGAGATACTATATCCTTTGACCTACTTCTCATTCCTCCCTGCACCCCCACCCTGCCTCATAACATTTTATTCTCTATCTCTGTGTATTTGACTTTTTTTTTTTTTTTAGGATTCCACATATAGTAAAATCATACAGAATTTTTATTTCTGGGTCTGGCTTATTCCACTTATCATAATGTCCTTCAGGTTCACCCATGTTGTGGTGAGTGGCAGAATCTTCTTTTTTAAGGCTAAATAATATTCCACGATAGATAGATGATGGTAGATAGATGATAGACAGACAGTTTCTTTATCTGTTCATCCGTCAGTGAACACTTCAGTGGTTTCCACATCTTGGCTATTGTGACGAGTGCTGCAATGTGCAGACATGTAGGATGAATAAGTCGAGGACTCTAACATACAACAAGAGGAGTACATCGAATAATAATGTGTTGCATTCGAGATTTTTGCCAGAATAGGTTTTAGGTGTTCTTGTCAAAAAAGGAGGGATAACCATGTGAGATGATAGGTATGTTAATTTGCTTCACTGTAGTAACCATTTCACTTTGTATATTAAAAGATCATATCATATACCTTAAATATATATAATTAAACAACAAAAAGAAATAAGAGAATAGAAAGTACTTAATATGCATATTTGCTCAGTCAAACATAGTAATTATTACTCATAGGAATATAAAAATATGGTTACTACTACTTCTATTTCACAGTACTCAGCATATAGTTGCCAAGCTATTATTTCAGGCAAATATTTGGAATCCAATTATAATGCAAGAAGCCTTTCATCCTGCAATATTTGTAGAGATCACAGGCTCAAATGGGCCAGCCTCAATAATAATCAGCTAGAAATTGCTAGTTTCACCCACTACCCTGAATAGTGCTAAGTTTCCCTAAGATGTTCAATGATTCACCTTACAGTGAACAGCACATCTGCTTGCAGGGCACATGACCAGGCAACCTGTCCCTTTCTTGCATGGATTCAGGTGAGAATGCCATCATTTTCCTCCCTACAGTTGGGGACGTTGCCTCGTGTCATGGTATAACCTAGGATAGTGTGTGGGACACACTTCTCAAGGTGATGGCTCCTTTAATTCCACCAGCCTGTAGCTGTACTTCATCTAGAGTCCCGAGTCAAAGAAAACAGTCAGCACCTTGGTCCCTAATTGCACATCCAGAAATCCCCTCGGTCACTCCCCTGACAGGAAGGTGACTCTGAGCCAGCCCTTCCCAGAAGGCAGGGAGGAGGGAGAAGGAGGGAAAGAAGGAAGAGTGTGGAGGAAGAAGGGGACGCTGAGAAAAGGAAGAGATCAAATAAATGTGTTGAATATTGAATGAAGGGTAAGATTACAAAGTTCGACAACGCGTATCCCATGTCACAAAGTCCATTTGCACAGGGTATTGGAACATTTAGCTTTCTGGTTGCACTATGAATTGTGAGGAAAGAATTTTCCCTGGAGAATGGCTTCCCTGGCTCAGACGGCGAGGCCCTGTGCTTCAGATATGACAGATTAAACACAGCCCCCCGGGGAAAGAGCAGCTCCAAATCTCCCTAGGCTCAGCCCTCCACCTATGAAGACCAAAAGCAGAATAACACATGGTACACCATCCCTTCTTAGGTTAGCGTGCTTGGAAACCTCTAAGAAATATGCACCTGTAAGCAAACATGAGCTCCTCTGAGGTTTACAAGACTGAAAATGTCCTGGTGCCTGAGCACTCAAAGGGTTGGTGGTGGGACTATATCCTCCTTTAGAAGGCATGGCCCTAATTTGGGAGCATCGTGTACACTGCTGCCCATCAGGCGGAATGGGCACATCTGGCTGTGGAAGGCAGGATAACCTGGCTAAGCCAAGCTTGGAGACGAGTAATGAGAGGGTGGGTTGGAGAAAGTTGGAAGGGATGGACAAAGGTGGCGGCAGGCAGTTAAAGGTGGTGCTTCAAGGCCAGGTCAACAATCTTGGGTTCAATTCTACAAGGTACCTGTTATCAGACCTCTGGGAGCCCAAAAGACATTTTCATTCACTTTAGAAAAAGTGCCCTCTCCAGGCAAAGGCTAGGCAAGCCGTCCCCTCTGGCTTCCTTAGCAGCTGCCCTGGTACAGTGTACAACCCATACAACAGTATACGGTGACCCTCGCTGGTTAAAAAATTTAGAACAGAAGATGGTGTGGCAAATGGAATTGTGAGAAAATTCCATTTAGGAAACTTGAGTAAGAGCTCCATATAATTCAGGAAAGGTTAATGATTGTTTATCTGTCACTATGTACAAACCGTCCCAAGACTTTCCTGGTTTAAAACAACAGTCATTATATTTGCTCACAAATCAGCAATTTAGCTGGGCTTTCTCTGGGTGTGCCAGTGTTGTGTGGCTACATTCAGTAGCGGATTGTCTGGGTCTCGGTGCAAATGGGGAGCCTCTCCCTCTCCACAAGGTCTCTCCAGCCAGGCAGCTGGAATACTTAAATGGCTGCTCATGGAGCCCAAGAGTACAAAAGTGGACACGGCCAAGGCTTCAGGCTGAAACTGGGAACTAGCACCCTGGTTTTCCTGTCAAATTCTAGGGATTTAGTCAAATCACAGGACCAGCTCAGGTTAAGGGGAGGGGACTATACAAGGGTGTGAATACTAGAAGAATGGCTCATTGGGCCACAGGTATAGTAGACTGCCACACTTCCTTAGGAAGCTAAGATGGCCATTCAGGTGGGAGTGAGGAGGACTTCATTGGAGAGCCGCCAGTGAACAGATTTTTCTAAGAATAATCTCCAAATTATTTGTAGTTGACTTTGAGAATACTATATATCCCAGACAATTTTTTTAAATGTTTTCAGCAAAGATTAATAGCAAAATAGATTATAGTACCCAAAATCGAGTTTCATAAATCATTGTAGGAATAGGTCTCATTTTCTCAAAATGTAAAAGGAAAGTGAATAATTAGGTGGATTATATAATACTTTGGAAAGACAAATTCAGGGGCTCAGCCTTATCTTTAATCATTTTATAGTGATATACTCCAGCATTTTATTGGAACTTTTAGAAAAAAGATATAGTCTTCTTCAGGAATGCTTATGCTTCTTTTTCAAACATTTACATGACAATCAACAGAAAAATTGAGCGTGATTTTCCAAATCCAAGGTAGAAGGCTGAGCCTGACAGTATTTTTGGGGTTGGAATAAATGAAATATCTGCTGTCCAGTATTTTTTTTACCTTCTCCTGCACCTACCTCCTACCTATCTCTCCTCCCAGATCTTCCTCTCCCCTCCCCTATTTTTTTCTCTTTTCTCTAATTAAAGGCTATTATATTAGAGTATCAGTTTGGCTTCCATAACTGACTGAGATAAGAATGTGCATATTTATTTTTCTCTTGTGTAACAGTGCAGAGGAAGCTAATCCAGGGGAGACGACTCTGCTCCACCTGAACACTCAGGGACCCAGGCTCCTTCCATGCCATTGCTCCCTCACTCCCTAGGTATGTCACTCTTGCTTGCATGGTCAAAAGGGGCTCAGAAGAAAGTATCCTTGTTTCAGCCAATAGAAAACTAAAAATGAAAAGGCTTTGCACATTCCTTTTACTTGTAATTACCTCCCATTGACCAGAATCTACTCTCAAGGTACCCAGAGCTGCATGGGGAGCTGAGAAATGTGGTCTTTCGTGGGATGATCTTCTGTCCAGCTGCAACTTCTGTTGCTATAGCAGCTCTGGGCAGGAGGTAACCAGCATTCTTTGATAGATGGCTCAGTTTCATTTGTGGAGTTAGGAAGGAGAAGAGAAAGAAGATGAAGAAGACATTTTCTGCTTTCATCCATGAGAAGTGGTGACTCTTCTTCAGGCAGCAGCAAGAACTCAGAACAAATTTAGGTGAAGCAATCCCTGCACACAGAGTGACAATACATCCAGCTTGTCGACCACTTGTCTATGGCATAATTATGAATAGCACCCCAAAGAGAGGATCTTGTAGCCTAGGGTGCTAGTGCCACACCTGGCCTGGCCTTACTTGCATGCTTGGGTAAATGGCATGCCCAGGTGTATGTTATGCCCAGGCATACAGTGTGCCCAGGCATACGGCATGCCCAGGTGTATGGCATGCCCTGTGGCTGCAAGTGTGGAGTGAGCTGCAGATCCTCAATAGAGAGGAAGTGAGAGGTCTCAGAACTGGTTCAGTCAATAGCACCTGGGTGCACTGGGAAAGGAATGTTTGTTAGGAATTTAGTGACCTTCACTAAACCTGGTGAATTCACAGGTGATGCCAGCGGGTGCTAAATGCTCAAAAAGAGTTCATGTTTGTCTGATCAGCTTGTCTCTAGCAGAGTCAGAAAAGCATTGGATGCTGTCCTGCTGCCATGGTGTATAGAGTGAGAGGGGAAATCGCCAAGAGGTGGAAGCAACCCGAATGCCCATCAACAGATGCACAGATAACCAAATGTGCTCTAAACATGCCATGGAATAGCACCCACCATTAAAAGGGAAGGAAATTCTGACACATGCTACAACATGGATGACATGGATAAGCCTTGAAGACATTATGCTAAGTGAAATTAGCCAGACACAAAAAGACAAATACTATATGATTCCACTTACATGAGGTGCCCAGAATAATGAAATTCACAGAGACAGAAAGGAGAATGGTGGTTGCCGAGGGCTAAGGGGAGGGAAAATGGGAAGTTAGTGTCTGATGTGGACAGAGCTTCAGTTTGAGAAGATGAAAAGAGTTCCGGAGGCAGGTGGTGGTGGTGGCTGCACTGTGTGAATGTACTTCATGCCACTGAATTATACACTTCAAAAATGGCTAAAATAGTAAATTTAAAAACAAATAGATTCTCAAGGCCCTCTAGAGGAACTCCTGGCTCAAGGAGATTGGAGCATCTGGGAATATTTCCTTTTTTAAAAAAAAAAAAAAAAAAGCATCTCAGAGGATTATTACCATCAAGGAAGTTTGGGACACTTGACATCTGTTGTCCTGCTTCATAACAGGACAACAGATATAAAGTATTGAAGTCCACGCTGATTTACAGGCACTCAATAAATGGTCACTCAATAATAATTGTAATTGTTATTAATAATGTAAATGGTTTCATCTGTAGAGGTTCCACTTGAGAATTACAGTAATAATCATGGTTAATATTTGCAAGTACTATGTATGCTGGGCTTTTACATGTGTCATCTCACTTAATCCTTCAACCTTAGTTGTCAGGTATGATTATTGTCACCACTACAGAGATGGGGACATTTAGAAGCAGACAGTTTAAGAAACGTGCCTGGCATCCTATATCTGTCATGTGATAGAGCCGAGATGTGAATGAACGCAGGAGCGGTGTCACCGGAGGCGGGTGTGCTTGCCGCACTACGAGAAGCTCCACGGGGCAGGAACTGCGGCTTCTCTTGCTCCCTGCTGTATCCACACTGCCCTTTTAGGCATGTAGTAGGAGCTTTATAAATATGCGTTCAATGACAGATTCAATCTTTTTGTGGTCATAAAAAATAGTTGTCTGAACAGTTCTCAAAAGAGAAATCCCTTGAGGCTACTTCTACCACTTCCCGGCTTCTTTCATTTGTCTCTAACTTCAGAGGTCCTGAAAGGTACCAGACGTGGAGTTAGAAGACCTGGGTTCTATTTTCGGATCTGTCAATTATTGCTGTGCGACTCTGGGAAAGCCTTTGGTTTCTCCTTCGGTAAAATGCCCGTCACTTTGGAAGGCTGAGGCAGGCGGATCACTTGAGGTCCGGAGTTCAAAACCAGCCTGGCAACATGGTGAAACCCCATCTCTACTAAAAATACAAAAATTAGCTGGGTGTGGTGGTGGGCGCCTGTAATCCCAGCTACTCAAGAGGCTGAGACAAGAGAATCCCTTGAACCTGGAAGTGGAGGTTGCAGTGAATCCAGATTGCGCCACTGCACTCCAGCCTGAGCGACAGAGCAGGACTGTGTCTCAGTAAATGCCCGTCATAATAAACCCTGCCCTCTTCTGCCACCTGGTGGTTGGGTTTAAAGGATTCTCGAGCCACACACGCTGTAGTGGTTCGTAGCTGAGCCCAGGGTTGAGATCAGGATGGAGTTCCCCTCCTGCACTCAGAAAGGCCCCAAGTTGTCCTGAGGAACACCGCGAAGGATTCACCAACCAGATCAGAGCCCAGAGACCCAGAATGGAGCAGCGGGAAGTGTGGAATGATTCCAAATTGCATACCTCACTAGCGACCAAAGACATTTCAATTAAAATAAGACCACATTTAATACCTGTTAAATCAGACTTTGATAAAAATAATGCCCAGTGTTGGAAGGGTGGGGAGAGTTTCAGGGAAAAGTTATCCTAGTACTCTGTTAGTGACACCATCTATTGGAATAACTCTTGTATGGGGTATTTTGGAAATACATATCAAAATCCTTAAAATTATGCATTCACTTTGATTTGGCTATTCCACTTCTAGTAATCAAGCCTGAAAAAATAAAAATAATCATGGATATATACAAATATTTGGCCATAATTTTCTTTTTTCCTTTTGAGACAGAGTCTCCCTCTGTTGCCCAGGCTGGAAGGCAGTGGCACGATGTCAGCTCACTGCAACATCCACATCCTGTGTTCAAGTGATTCTCCTGCCTCAGCCTCCTGAGTAGCTGGGATTACAGGCATGTGTCACCACGCCCGGCTAATGTTTTGTATTTTTGATAGAGGCAGGGTTTCACCATGTTGGCCAGGCTGGTCTCAAACTCCTGGCCTCGTGATCTGTCCGCCTCAGTCTCCCAAAGTGCTAGGAGCACAGGCGTAAGCCACTGCGCCTGGACTCATAAATTTTCTACAACTGAGAATTAACTAAATAAATTACACTCGTATGCTGAAACACAGCAGTTATTAAAAATGATGTCCTAGAGCAATAATAATGCAAATAGATATTCACAATGTAATAAGCGGAAAAAGTTCAATGTAAAACAGTATATACAATACATGCCCTTTTGTGTGTCTGTATAATAAATATTTCATGTATTTTTAAGTACAAAAATGTGTTGTTTTAAAGTCACGTAGAAAAAGAATATTTAAATACACAAATATTTTTAGTATATTGAGAAAAAAGCAGGTTAGAAAATATATAAATAGTAAATACTGTATAATATAAATGTTGAAAATATTTTTTATATATAAAGAATATATATCAGAAATATATATGACCAGAATATATGATTAGAAAAGAAAGCATTGGGCTGGGCGCAGTGGTTCATTCCTGTAATCCCAGCCAGCATTTTGGGAGGCAGAGGCAGGTGGATCACTTGAGGTCAGGAGTTTGAGACCAGCCTGGCCAACATGGTGAAATCCCATCTCAAAAATTAGCCAGGCATGGTGGTGCACGCCTGTAATCCCAGCTACTCAGGAGGCGGAAGCAGAATTGCTTCAACACAGGAGGCGGAGGTTGCAGTGATCCAAGATCGCGCCACTGCACTACAGCCTGGACGACAGAGCAAGACTGTTTCAAAAAGGAAAAAAAAGAAAAAGAAAAGAAAGCATTTATAAGCTTAAAAAACTGTTTAACTGTCATCTTGTTATAAAGTGCTAACTCAGCTGTTTTGTGCTTGAGTTCCTGCCACTGCACATAGGTTTGACTGACACACCAAGCTAGAGCCTCTCAATTCCCCTGAAATAACCTGTGACCAGTCTTAAAGTTGGATGGTAAATCCTCGGGGGCCTTGTGGATCTCTAGTCTGATCATTTCCTTTCTTCAGTTTTGTTCTTGTGTCTGATTACCATGTTTAAAAAACATTTTTAAAACACCCACTGTTATTTTATCCTCAGCAGTCTTGTAGTGATCAGTTCACCATCATCTAAAGTCAAACCAAGATGTGGGGGCAGTGCATGCTGAAAACAATGGGGGAGAAAGGAGATGTTCTGATAGCATCCGAAAGAAGGATTGATATTTGTGGTCTGTTTTGTCCACAGCTGTGTCTCCCTAGTTAATCTTTCTTTGATCTTCTGCAGAGAGCAAGCTACACCAAAGCCACACATGGTGAATGATTAACCAATATGCAAGGCAATCTGGAAGCAGTTCCTCCCCTCCCCCAGGGACCCTAGCACTGGGCATTGTTCTCACTCTTGCTATAGGTCAGGCAGAATGGGCTACTTTTGCTGTGACAACAAATAACTCCAAACTCTTATTGGCTTGTTACACAGATTTCTTTCTCAATCATATTGCACATTGCATATCTATCGCAGGTCAGCTGGGGGCTCTGCTTAGTCTCTTGGGACTGAGGCTGACCCAAGCTGCATCTCAACAGATTTACCAGCGCAGGGGGAAGACAGCATGGTGAATCATGGATCGTTCCTAAACCTTCCAAATGCAAATCACACACATCACTTCTGCTCACACTTTGTGGACCAAAGCAAGTCATATGTCTCTTCAAATTTCAAAGCAGGTGGGGAAGTATAGTCTTAGCATGTGCCTGGAGGAGAGCCAGAATATTTGTGAACGGCCCTAAAAATACCTGTGCATCATCCCAGTTGGCATATGCAAACCATTTCTCCCTTTTAGTTCAATGTCGGCTCACATGGGGCAGGAATCAATTCTTCTACATGGTAAAATCCACCTCTATCACCTAACCTAATGCCTGACACAATGCAAGTACTTACTCTTTATTGAGTGCATGAATGAATAATTTGTCCCACGTAATTGAAACCGCTTTCACAAAATCATAACAGAGAAAATGATGACAGTGAAAGACATCAGACCTAACTGACCCCATCTTCCTTCTAACCTCTAAACAGTCCCTGTTCATTCCTGGGTGTAGTCCTAACTAGCCGCAGAAAGTTAGTTTATAGTTTAAAGCTAAACTGTCCCTGGCCGGGCATGGTGGCTCATGCTTGTAATTCCAGCACTTTGGGAGGCCAAGGCAGGTGGATCATCAGGTCAGGAGTTGAAGACCAGCCTGGCCAAGATAGTGAAATGCTGTCTCGACTAAAACTACAAAAAAATTAGCTGGGCATGGTGACAGGTGCCTGAAATCCCAGCTACTTGGGAGCCTGAGGCAGAAGAATTGCTTGAACTCAGGAGGCAGAGGTTGCAGTGAGCTGAGATTGTGCCACTCAGCCCAGGGGGCAACAGTACAAGACTCTGTCAAAAAAGAAAAAACAAAAAGCTAAACTGTCCCTGTAAAATAAGTGAAAGGCTACCACCACCAAGTTAGAATAAGAGGGACTGGATTCTAAATATTACCGGTTACTCTCGGTTCATATCACTATTGTGAACCTAGGATTGGCCTTTTGAGATTTCTTTTCCGGTTTTTGCATTCTAATAACGGATGGCCCCCCTGGACCTGCCAACCAGTTCTGTGCCCCTCACCCAGAAACCGACTCAGCATAAGAGAACAGCTTTGACTCCCTATGATTTCATCCCCAGGCCAACAAATCAGCACTCCTGATTCACTGTCCTACCCACCAAATTATCCTTAAAAACCCTGATCCTCGAGTTTCTGGGGAGACTAATTTGAGTAATAATAAAACGCTGGTCTCCTGCACAGCCAGCTCTGTGTGCATTACTATTTCTCTACTGCAATTCCCCTGTCTTGATAAATCAACTCTGTCTAGGCTGCAGATAAGGTGAACCCATGGGGCGGTTACACAATGAGGAGGTAAATGCAGGAATTTAGGTGCTTTGAGGTTGTGCTATTGTTAGTCATCAGCTTTACATCACTTTCGTCTGCTTCTCACTGGCTCTTCCTTTCCTAGAATCTCCTGCCTTTTACGGGTTGAGTTCAGTTTTCTAATGAGAGAAACTTGCCTGAGCTTTGGAAGAGAGTGAAGAGAGGCAATTATCCTCAGGTCATAGGGGCCACAGCAGCCACAAGGTTCACAGTGGCTTCTGGACTTCTTGTCAAGCACTAGGTTTGGTGGGAGATTTTCCAGAGTTTCTTAAAAATTGCAGAAGTTTCCAGGCAAATGTTAGAGAAACACCTACTTAGGTGTTCAGTCTGACCTTCCAGCTGTTTCCATGACCTTCCAGCTGGTTTCACTCCGCCAGCTCTTGTCCCTTCATGTAAACCCTAATTCTTATATTAAATCTCTTTGTCCCCATAACACACAGAGTGGCTTTAATGCAGGATCTTTCTTTATTTTTTCTGAGAGTTAAATGATTTTTTTTTTCCTTTTGGTCACACTCCAAAGAAACTTGTTACATTTAGTCTGTAGCCAAGCCCTCTATGTAAGGTTTACTAGGGTTTTTCTTCTCAAGTCTTAGCCGGAAAAAGGGCCTAAAGATGGTTTCCAAGCTCTAAAGGTACAGTTCCTGCTAGCAGCCTGCCTCGCCTCTCCACTAAGTGGCAGCCTCTCTGTGACACATAAATTAGCAACATGTATAGCTAGAGGTCGTAAATCTTTCAAGGTTTGCAGGAAGATTGGTGAACATGTCCATCCTGACCTATAATTGCATTATCTTCCCACTAAATTCTCAGCTCCCCAGTTTGCCCCTTTCAGCAAAGCATGTTATTTCCTTCTTGGAAGGAACCTGAGTGAAACTGCTACTTCACATCGAATATTGATGCCTAGTTGAATTAACGTTTTAGGGCATGAATTGTGCTTGTCGAGAATGTATACTTTATCCCTACACTTTTAAACTCCTTTTGAGTAGAAAATGGCTGGCCCTTTCAATGCTGTAACTCAAAAAGCTGATGGAGAGAAGCTTCTTTTATAGTGCTGGGTGAGTTAAGCAATTGCTGAAAATGAATATTAAACAATTTCAAGACTCAGCAGGATTTTCGGTGCTTGTGAAGAATCACTCAGGTCACTGTGGATGCCAGCACCAAGCTCCACCCATCAGTGTCTCTGAATCAACATCTACAGCACTTAGGCTTATCCTTTTAATCAATCAGCAAAGGTTTGCTGGGAGCTACTCTGTGCTCATCACTGCCCTGGGCTCTGGGAGGCTTTTCCTCTGGCTGCTCCTTCTTCATCTCCTTCACAGTTTTCTCTTCATCTATCAGGTCATTAAATAAATACAATGATGACAGCTAACTGAGCTCTTAACAAGGTGACTGTTTTCTTTCATTTGGCTGACCATGCAAGTCTTCTCACTTCCACCAGGGGGGCAGCACGTCCGCAGGATCAGCCCTGGTCCTGCTCCTTGTGAATAGCAAAGCAAGGGCAATCCACGCCATTACAATAGCAGGTGCGCCGAGATGGAGAGCCCGTCAGAACTAGTGTGTGCAAATGTGATGCGCTTGTGAATATACATGTGTAGCTGGATGGAGCTACAAGTGCATATTCACATCTCAAAAGTTGTAGCAAAGGCGTTGTCACTATTTTATTCAACATGCATTGAGCACCTACCATATGGCAAAAATGGTGCCACTTGCCTTAGTGTTTGTTTTTAATATGAAATTTATAATTAGCATTTTATATGAAGAGTAGTGCCAATGAAATGCATTGAGGTGTATTTGTTTTGACACTTACGTAAAATAAGCATTTCCCTCTAATCTGTTGACTGCCATTTAATTGCCGTATAAAGCACCTTTTCTATTAAGAATAACGTTTAAAAATTAATTATATCCAGGCAAAAATCTATCTTTAATGAGCTGGGGATGGGACAGTGATGCAGGAGGGCATATTAAAACTATTTCCTTGAGGTTAAAACATTCCAGAATTTACCTACAAATTTAAAAAGCATTACCTTTGGCTCCATTTGTTAAACTGTCCACATGCATGCAGGATTCTGTGATGCTTTATCTGCAAACAGTGATGTATTTACAGATGGAAGGTGCCAGGCAAAAAGGAAGCCCCTAACCAGGTCCAAAATAGAAACCTGAGAGTGCTGCCTGCATTGTCCTGGGCTAGGAAGTGGCTACCCTGGGACTGACGGCCAGGGAGGATGGGAGTGAATTACCAAGGTGGGTTCCTGCCCAAGACTGGGGGAGATGCTTGCCAGTTCTTTTGGATGGACGAAGGCCGATGCCACACCTGATTATTTCTGACAAATGAGGTATTCAATAGTGGTCAGGTGCCAGATGTCTGAGGAATTTTAAAAGATGAGAGAAGGGCCTGGTGCAGTAAGTGGCTCACGCCTGTAATCCTACCACTCTGGGATGCCAAGCCGGGGGGATTCTTTGGGCCTAGGAGTTCAAGACTAGCCTATGCAGCATGACGAAACCCTTCTCTACAAAAAATAAACACAAAAAGATACCTGTTCATGGTGGCATGCGCCTGTAGTCCCAGTTACTCAGGAAGCTCAGGCAGAAGGACCACTTGAGCTGGGGAAGACAAGGTTACAGTGAGCTGTGCTCGCACCACTGCACTCCAGCCTGCCACAGAGCAAGACTGTGACTTCAAAACATAAAAATAAAAAATACGAGCGAAGGGGAAGAAAAGGGCCACAGAGAAGTTGCAGCCACATCTTGAAGGATAGCAATCAAGAAGGAATAACAACCAGCCTCAGTCTAGGCAATTTACTGACTCACTCAATCCCGATGACAGCAACACGGAGGTAGATATTAGGATGACCATCCCCACTTTTCAGAAGGGAAGTGGATTCACAGAAAGATTGTGTAGTTGTCCACAGCCACACAACTAGTAGGGGAACTGGGTTTGAATGCAGGCAGGCAGCTCAGGGTCTCTTGCTATCCTCTCTACTACCCTGCTTCGCTGTGTGTGAACTGCAAGGAAGGCTGGCTTATTAGTCAGTGGAACCTGACTTAGTGAAAATTTTATGAAATATTTATGAGGCAAACATTGCAAAGTGTTACCTTCCATGAAATTCAGGTGGTGGAGGTCTTGCATGCCTGATATGTTACTTCCTGAATTTTTGAAATATGTTAATAAGCAGTTTATATGCCTATAACACAATGTAGTATAAAATTTACATTTTTTAAAAAATTATAAATACTGAAAACATTACACTAAGTGAAAAAAGCCAGGCACAAAAGAACAAATGCTGTATGATTTCACTCATACTAGGTATTTATGTCAGAGGTGTATGAACCAGAGCAACTTCATCTTAAATTGGGGCTGGTTAAAATGAGGCTGAGACCTGCTGAGCTGCATTCACAGTTAGCCATTTTAAGTCACAGGATGAGAGAGGAGGTCAGCACAAGATACAGGTCATAAAGACCTTGCTGATAAAACCGGTTGCAGTAAAGAAGCCAGTAAAACCCACCAAGACCAAGATGGCCACAAGAGTGACCTCTGGTTGTCTTTACTGCTACACTTCCACCAGCACCATGACAGTTTACAAATGCCATGGCAACATCACGAAGTTACCCTATATGGTCTACAAAGGGGAGGCATGAATAATCCACCCCTTGTTTAGCATATCATCAAGAAATAACCATAAAAATGGGGAACTAGCAGCCCTCGGGGCTGTTCTGCCTATGGAATAGCCATTCTTTATTTCTTTACTTTCTTAATAAACTTACTTTCACTTTACAAGTCCCTAGGGACTTGCCTGAATTCTTTCTGGTGTGAGATCCAAGAACCTTCTCTTGGGGTCTGGATTGGGACTCCTTTCCGGTAACATCTTTCTGCTGAACCAAGAAGTGATGACACTGAGGAGAAGCCCAACCCAAAGGAAATAGAGTATAGCACTGATTGGCAACTGTGGGTAAGTGGGGTGTATACACCTGGGTAAAGGATGGGCTTGGGTTACAGGCCCAACTCAGAGGAGTTAGAGTCTCTCCTAAGACAGAGTGCATTAAAGGCCCTGCTCAATAAAAGGTAAGGATGCAAAAAAAAAAAAAAAAAACAGGTAAGGATGCTTGAGTGAACTTGGGTTTGAGGCTCAACATAGGAAGGTTAGAGTTCTTCCTAAGATTTAGGGGGTTAGAGGCCCCTCTCAGTAAAGTCCTTCTTGGCTAAGGATGGGTTTGGCACTATGGGATGTTAACTGCTATTCTGTTTGGATTAATCTGCCTTGCACTCTTTGCTAACAGCTGGGGGTGACAGAATGAGGCATGTACAAGATCATGGAACTTAGGGTCATTTTTCCTCCCTAAAAGGGGAAAGTTGAGAGCTGATGAGGCGGCTGGAGAAGATCCCTTCGTGACTGACGAGGGACCACATGAACTTTTGATTCAGTGTTGGCTGCAATGGGCATGTCTTTCTCTGGCCTCCCTGAGCACATCTTCCCCACCCTGCCACAGACAATGCTTTTCTCCCTTCCCTTTCTTTCTTTCTCTGTGCAAACCAGTTGAAGGAATGACAAAAATCACTGTTTATCTCCTCTGTAAAGTTTTGATTAAAAGAAAAAAGGATGTGTGAGCCTAGTCTTAAGCTGTAGTGAATCTGGTGTGCTTTGTGTGTCTTTCTGTATTGCTCTGTCATAAAGAGGGATGCCTTAGGATAGAACATGGGCTTAAAACCCTATAAGCCCACTGTTCAAGATGGCCTGGCAAACTGGTCAGTTATAAACTTTGCTGCAGGTACCTGAAAAAAAAAAAACTAAATGAGGTTTCTCTCCTGTTTTGCATGTTCTTGGAACCATGTTGCCTTGCTTTCTCTTTTCACAATGGCAGCTTGGGTTCAGGGTTCAATTCCTGGCTAGCGGAATGAGTCCTTTATCTTCTGTTATGTCTGTGTATTTATATGTGGTGTGTGTATGATATGAAAGAGCTTTGATTAATTGGTTTTAAAATATGTGCCTAAATCAAATATTTTGTCAGAAAAGTAAAAAGTGTAATGCCTTTTAGTTCACATGACTTCCATAATCTTTGGATAATAAAAACAGCTTTAAAGATTATTGGTAAAACAAAGACATTTGGTTTAAATTACGCAGGTCAGATATTAAGTTGGCTAAATGCTTTAAGGTCATAAACTGCTTCTTTGACTGTTAAAATTTGTTAAATTTATTTTGGAGCATTAGTTTCTAGCTAAAGCCTGTGGACATGTGAAATCAGCCATGCCCCCTCTCTATGCAAAGGTTATAAAGAAATTTTATATAAGAAAGGATTTGTGTGGTCAATTCTTGTCCCAAACTAAAATGATTGGTTGTTTAAAAAGAGGGATGTTTAGGACAAGTCAAAAAGTCCAAGCATTTTGGAGATCATCTGTATATGTTGTGAAAGAATTTATAAAAGGGAATTTGTGCAAGAAATGCACAATTTAAAGGTGATTAGCCCTCCTAAATGCTTCAAAAATGCCATTACGACTCTTAAATGTACAACTTGCCTGTTTTACACCTAGGTAAGGCCCGGGACACATGGAGTTAGACTCTGGAAAGATTCAGACCTTATCTGCACTCTGACTAGGTTCTAGGCTCCACACTAGTACATAATTAAAACCTAAACTTACCAAGGATTTCACCAAAAGTAAAAGTCACTAAGAATTAACATTGTAACATGTAATTAAGACTACTAAAGAAACAGTTCTATGTGTAAGGCATGTAAGGAAAGTGAAATGTGTTTTTGGTAAAAGACATGGAAATGTGGGGGGTTTTGCCTAGATTAAAAGGTTAAAGAATTGTTTTAAGTTAGGATAAACTAGAAGGTTTGAACAAGTTGTGGAAGGTTTGTGAAAAACTAATTGTAAAAGAGATTCCCTGTGCCAATATATTAGCTAAAGTTAAGGGGAAATTTAGTTTTTCTGTAAATTAAACATTGAAGTAATCTTTTTTGACTTTTTGCTTAACATGTTGCTTATCCTTTTTTTTTTTTAGAGTCAAGGAAACTTTTCTTTTAAGCTATTTATAGCTCTTAACAAGTAAATTATACTCCTGTGAACAAAATTTGGAGCATATTTGTTTTTCTCTACCTTATTTCTCCAGAACTTGGAAACTATTTGTGAGTATCTTAAATTATGGCAATATAGTGCAATAAGAATTTGTTTCTTTTGCATCAGAACACAATTGGAAAAACTGGTTATTTTACCAAGGCTTTGACTGGAATAGTGTGTTTTCTTTAAAGAATTAAACTTGACTTATAGAGCCAATAAAAGCCCTTGGGAAAACTGGCCTCACACCTTGTCTACACAGACCCTATAAAGGGTTCCTGACTGTGGTAAGTAAAGAATGTCACTTTCTAACAGGCCTAGGAGACCGAAATTATCTTGGAATCTCAAGAGGAGAGGAATTTACTCAACTCATAGGTATTTGAGGGTACAAACCTATGGCAGGGCTTGATTCTAAAAAAAAGTCTTATCTAAAATTCATTCTATGGAACAGAGTTCCATTAAAGCCCATTTAAAAAGAGTTTATGAGAAAAATAATTATTCTTGCTGCACTTTATACAAATAATCAGGCAAAGTATAATAAAGCAAATCAATCTTACCATGATTTGTCTTTAGTAAAAATGGGAAACTGGAGAGAGAAAAATTATGTTTCAATTTTTTATTAAACTCTAGTCTCACTAATTGTTTTTGAGTTTTTTCCTGCAATTTAGACTTGCCCTACTTATTTCTATGAACCAACCAGTGATCTCTGGCTGCTGCTTAGACAAAACAAAAGGGATAGGCAATGTAAAAATCTGGATCAATATTCTATCCTGGACACATATTGGAATCATCTAACAACCCCATATCAGCTTGGTTCCAAAGGTTGCCCAGTTCATAGAAAGCCTTCTAATTTAGTTAACTTAGGACAATTTTGCTTATTTTTCTTTACTATTGTGGAATATATTGTTGTACTCTTTGTGTAGAAATGCAAGATAAGCCTACTGAATGTTTTCTTAAATTAAAAACTTATTAATCTTCCAGATATCACCTTTTGTTGGAACTCAGAGTTCTCAGTGGCCCTCAACATATTGATGCTTTCTAAGCTCCTATCTATCCTGAACACAAGAGACCGTAATAGGAATATCGTTGCCCCTATTCAACTCAAAGAAGTTATAGAAAATGGATCTTTGTCCCTCTGCAACTTTTAGGATTAAGGGTTCTCTTCTTTAAAAAGCTGGGGAAGGCTGAGTGCGGTGGTTCATGCCTGTAATCTCAGCACTCTAGGAGGTCAAGGAGGGCAGATCATGAGGTCAGGATATCGAGACCATCCTGGCCATGGTGAAACCCCATCTCTACTAAAATACAAAAAATTAGCCAGGCATGGTGGTGTGTGCCTGTCATCTCTGCTACTTGGGAGGCTGAGGCAGGGGAATTGCTTGAATCTGGGAGATGGAGGTTGCAGTGAGCCAAGATCGTGCCACTGCACTCCAGCCTGGCAAAAGAGCAGGACTCCATCAAAAAAAAAAAAAAAAAAAAAAAAAGCAGGGGAAACATCAGAGGTGTCAGAACTAGAGCAACTCCATCTTGAATAGGGGTGGAGTAAAATGAGACTGAGAGCTGTTGGGCCACATTCCCAGGAGGATAAGGCATTTTAAGTCACAGGATGAGCTAGGAGGTTGGCACAAGATATAGGCCATTAAAGACCTTGCTGATAAAGCAGCTTGCAGTAAAGAAGCAGGCCAAAACCCACCAAAATCAAGATTACAATGAGTTCACCTCTGAAAAAAACATCAGAAGTCTCCATACTCCTGACAACAGGAGCTGAGCTAGCCTCTTCTCTACACTCATCATGGTGGAGCAAATGGAAGATGGCAAAGAAAACCACTGGGTTAAGCCCTGGCTGTGACGAGAACACCCCCAGCATGAGCCTGAAAGCCTCCTCCTCTGATGCTTGCTGGGCTGGTGAGGCTGCAGAGGGAAGGGCCAGGCACTGCCCAGCACCCTGGTAGCAGGCAGGGATTTCTACATGGTGAAACAATAGTAACAGGAAAACAATGAGAAGTAGAATTACTCACCTGTATTCCACACTTACCATTTTCCAGGCAACACACTGTTTTATACCCAGCTCATGTAGTTATTGTCATTTTACCCATGGGAAAGTTGAGAGCCAGAAAGGTAAGTGAGTTGTCCAGAATCTCAGAGTTAGTTAGGCTGGGGAGGTCTTTAGTAGAGATGAGTCACCCATTTCTACTAAAAAAATACAAAAATTAGCTGGGAATGGTGGCAGGTGCCTGTCATCCTAGCTACTTGGGAGGCTGAGGCAGGAAAACTGCTTGAACCTGAGAGGTGGAGGTTGCAGTGAGCTGAGATCATGCCATTGCACTCCGACCTGGGTGACAAGATTAAGACTCTGTCTCAAAAAAAAAAAAAGAAAAGAAAAAAAGTCGGGAGAGAGATCCAAGATGGCTGCGTAGCAGCAGCTCAGGATTGCAGCTCCCAGTGAAAGCGCAGAGAGCAAGTGGATGCCGCAATTGCAGACGAATTTTTGATGCCCACAGACTGGGAGATTCCTGGCGAAGGAGCCACACAGGTTGCCAGCGCGACTGTTTTGGCCGGCACGGCGCTTCTCGGTGCAGAGTATACGGGACTGTGTGCCTAACTTTTAGTCAGGCTCCACTGGTCCCATCCCCACAAGGAGAACAGCAATTGGAAGTGCTGAGGACTGAGAGCTTCACAGCAAGCACAGCTGAACCCAGGAAGGCCCAGCTCTGTGGGGAAGGGGCGCTCCCCCAAAGGAAAACTAAGAAACAGAAAAAACTTCATCACCAACAACCCGGACGTCTACTCAGAGACCCAATCTGAAAGTCGGCAATTACAAAGATGACGGGTGGATAAATCCACAAAAATGGGAAGAAACCAGTGCAAAAAGGCTGAGAACACCCGAAATCAGAATGCCTCTCCTCCTACAGGGGATCGCAGCTCCTCATCAGCAAGAGAACAACGCTGGACGGAGGATGAGTGTGATGAACTCACAGAATCAGGCTTCAGAAGGTGGATAATAAGAAACTTCTGTGAGCTAAAAGAACATGTTCTAACCCAATGCAAAGAAACTAAGAACCTTGAAAGAAGATTTAACGAAATGTTAACGAGAATGGACAACTTAGAGAAGAATATAACTGAATTGATGGAGCTGAAAAACACAACACGAGAACGTCGCGAAGCATGCACAAGTTTCAACAGCCGAATTGACCAAGCAGAAGAAAGGATATCAGAGGTCGAAGATCAACTCAATGAAATAAAACGAGAAGGCAAGATGACAGAAAAAAGGAGAAAAAGGAATGAACAAAGTCTCCAAGAAATATGGGACTATGTGAAAAGACCTAATCTACGTTTGATAGGTGTACCTGAATGT
>PVKP010005669.1:0-87894 GCA_004027715.1 Plecturocebus donacophilus | reverse complement strand
CTCTAAGTTGTCCATTCTCGTTAACATTTCGTTAAATCTTCTTTCAAGGTTCTTAGTTTCTTTGCATTGGGTTAGAACATGTTCTTTTAGCTCACAGAAGTTTCTTATTATCCACCTTCTGAAGCCTGATTCTGTGAGTTCATCACACTCATCCTCCATCAAGCCTTGTTCTCTTGCTGAAGGGGAGCTGCGATCCCCTCTAGGAGGAGAGACATTCTGATTTCGGGTGTTCTCAGTCTTTTTGCACTGGTTTCTTCCAATTTTTGTGGATCTATCCACCTGTCGTCTTTGTAATTGCCGACTTTCAGATTGGGTCTCTGAGTGGACGTCCCGCTTGTTGGTGATGAAGTTTTTTCTGTTTCTTAATTTTCCTTCAGGGGGCGCCCCTTCCCCACAGAGCTGGGCCTTCCCGGGTTCAGCTGTGCTTCTCAGTCCTCAGTGCTTCCAATTGCTGTTCTCCTTGTGGGGATGGGACCAGCTGTGCCCGACTAAAAGGGCACCACCCAGTCCCGCACACTCCGCACCGAGAAGTGCCACGCTGGCCAAAAGAGTCACGCTGATGACCCGTGTGGCTCCCTCGCCAGGAATCTCGCAGTCCGTGGGCATCAAAAATTCGTCTGCAACTGCGGTGTCTACTCGCTCTCTGTGCCCTCACCGCGAGCCACAATCCTGAGCTGCTGCTACGTGGCCATTTTGGATCTCTCTCTGCCCGGTGATGAAGTTTTTCGGTTTCTTAGTTATCCTTTGGCGGACACCGGTTCCCCTCAGAGCCAGACCTTCCCAGATTCGCTGTGCTTGCTGTGAAACTCTCCGTCCTCAGCGTTTCCAATTGCTGTTTTCCTTGTGGGGATGGGACCAGCCGAGCCCGTCCGTCCCATATACTCCGCACCAGGAAGCGCCGCGCCGGGCACCGGCAAAAGAGCCGCGCCGGCCAAAAGAGTCGTGCTGGCGACCCGTGTGGCTTCTCTGCCGGGAATCTCGTGGTCTGTGGGCAACAAAAATTCGTCAGAAAGTGTGGGGTCCACTGGTTCTCTGTGCTTTCACTGGGAGCTACATTCCTGAGCTGTTGCTAGTCGGCCATCTTGGATCGGTCTCCTATTCTACGTCTTTCTTTCTCTTTAAAAAAAAACTTCCCCTCTCTCTTTCTCTAAAAAAAACAAATTCCCAATTCCACTTTACGTACCCATTTAACCATTTCTACCCTCATCTCCCTTGCAAAAAAAAAAAAGGGAAATGTAGAAATGCATATCACTGTGCTTGGTAATTGGTTGCACTCAGTTTTATAACTGTGGTAATCTGATATACTGTCACAAACAACTAAGTCTTTTGATGAGATCAGTCAAAAACCATGATGGGTCATCACTGCATATGCAATCCTCCAAAGAATTGAGATCTTGAGTCTTATCTCTCACAAATGCAGATGTACACAAAGGACATCTCTTTATTGTCTAAGAAGTTTCAACATTGTTATATACATGCACAGTACTTACAAAGTTGACTTTGTGATAATGCATTTTCATGGCGTTAGATTTGCAAAAAATGCCTAAACTTCTTTACACAATTTATATCTCCAGTATGGGCAATGAAGTGAAGATAAAATACGTAGTGAAATGCTTTACTAGGTTTCTAGGGATTCCTTAAACCAGTCAAACTGACGTCTAGAATTATATCCACGAGCCAACCCCTTGTCAACTGGGCACCTACACGTATCTCTTCAAACCATAGATTCAAACCCATCCTTAAAATGGAGTATTATTTATCAATAAAAATGAAAGATCTACCAGTACATGCTACAACTTGAATTAACCTTGGTACCATTATGTATGCTCATGAAAGAAACAAGGCAGAACATCCATATATTAATTATTCCACCAGTATAAAATGTCTAGAAAAGGCAAATCCAAGGAGACTGAGAGTAGATTTGTGTTCACCAGTGGCTGGGGGAATAAAATATGGGAGCAAATACTAGTGGGTACTGGGTTTCTTTTTGAGGTGATAAAAATGTTCTTAGTTGTGATGGTCGGACAATTCTGTGAATGTACTACTGAATTTTACCATTTAAAGGAGTTAATTTTATGCTATATGAATTGTATCTTGATAAAGCTATTAAAATATCCTAGAGTAGGAAGGGATCAATGACTTTGATTGGGAGACTTTATGTTTTAACATACCCGTTCATCACCCAATTACATATATTAAGATGCATATATAAAAGACTGCATCTCAAAAGAGAGGTCACAGCTAAAAATGGAAATACAGGCACCATCATCATATAGCTTTAAATTCTAATTTAAAATCTGGGACTAGTCAGAGTCTTCTAAACATGGAATTGACAAAGATTTTCTTTTAAAAACCAGACCAAAAAATATAAATAAATAAATATAAACATATACACACATACATACATACATACACATATACATAGAAGAAGAGAGATCAAGACATATACACAGAGAGAAACCAAGATGTAAAATAAGAATACTATGTAGGTACTTATATATTTATTGATATAATAATAGAATGATAAGTATATCTTTTTGTAACATAGATCAACTGATAAGAAGAATGGAATCTTTTGAGGGATATTCCTTTACTTAATTAAGATTAAAAGTTAGTGTTCATTATCTCCAAAATCAGCCATAAATATGTATTTTTTAATGCTGACTTGGAATGAGATTTTACATGTTTCATTTTTGACATGTCTTTTCCCACAGGTAAAGACTGCCAAATACTGATGCCAGTCCCTGAGCATTTGATTTTAACTGAGTACATTCATTGTTTGGAAAGCATTTATAGAATTATATTTTTCTTCTCTTAATATTTGACTTTCAGCATACCCTTACATTGCAGATTAACTTCTAAACAAAGGCTCAATGACAGCTCTTCAATTGCTTGCTTCAATAGATTTGAAATATGAATATTTCTTCTGCACTTGCATTGATGTATGAAACTTGGAATATCAGAACTGGAGTTTGAACTTGAAAATATATCCATCACACAGTTATGTGAGGGTATGGAGCCCGTCCCTCTTGTTTAACTTTAGACAGTCCTTGACATGTACAAAGCAGGTTGACATTCCTCAATTCAAGCAACATTAGACATGATGGCAAGGATGGTTTCCACAGGTGTATGTTGTATGCATTTGCACAGGGCTTCACATCCAGAAGCGTCCAGCAGTTGGTTTAATGTGTTGCTATCATAGTCCAGAAATTTTAAATATGTTTTCTTTAAACTTGAGATACATGAAATATTCATATCCGCTGTTCCTTGACACTCTGTTTGCATATAGTCTTTATGATGCCTCAAGAACGCAGGAGACGCATGACGTATAAGAGCTGAATGAAACTCAAAGGAAGTACGAGATAAGCATGCTACATCTGCGACTAGGAATGCTGACTGCCCGTGGAGGCCACACTTTCTGTTCAAACCAGAACTTGCTTTGAGGCAATGACACTCAGATGAACACAAACAAACAAAGAACATTATCATAACCTCTTTTAGGCAAACCAGGTTCCTATATTCACCAATGAACTATGCTGAGAAATGGTGACACTGAAGGAGAGGGAAAGATGAGGCAAACCCCAGTTTCTTTCTTTTTGTGCTTCCCTACTCATCAGTAAGTCCGCTGTGCCATTCTTGTAGAATGTGAGTATACCCAGAATTAGAATAAAAAGTTGAGTTAGTTTTATGACATGTGTTTTAGTCAGGGTTCTCCAGAGAAACAGAATTGATCGGAGATAGATACAGAGATATGTACGAGGAGGACTTACTGGAGGAATTTGCTCCCTTGTTTATGAAGGCTAGAAGTCTCATGATGGGCCATCTGCAAGCTCGAGAAACAGAGAAGCTGGTTACTGACTCAGTTCAAGTCCAAAGACCTCAGAAACAAGGAAGGCCAATGGTGTACCTCTCAATGCAAGGCCCAAAGCCCAAGAATCTGGAGGGCTGCTGTGTGTGAGTCTCAGAGTCCACAATTGTAGAACCTGGAGTTTGGATGTTCAAGGGGAGAAAAAAGAAGTCCCAGCTCCAGGAGAGCAGCTCTTTCTTCCCCCACTCACACTGTGTGTGGATCTTCCCCACTCAGTCCACTGACTCACATACCAGTCTCCTCCAGGAACACCCTTACAAACACACCTGGGGCAGCCCAACTTTTAATCAAGAGCAAAATCACCTGTGATTTTCCTTTGACAGAATAGGGACAGGCTCAGTACCTATTGAAGAACTTAGAATAAATGATGGGTTGCCATCCGTGTCTCCCTGAGTCAAGTCAAGTTGACACCCCACATCAACCATGACTAGCTGTTTCCACTGTTCCGGCGCAAATATACTATCTAGACATGTATGAGCCACAAAGGATAAATTACACAATTTTGACAATTCTGCATAAGTGCTCTTACATGTATGTTAAATTGTCATTATACCATATATGGATGAACGGGAAAATTCATTTCTTGGGTGTCAAGCAGCAGGGTAGGGTTATGAGAGCACCTCATATCATCTCTGTTGCAACTTCTCAATTCTGCCGTAATAGTGGTAAAACAGCGCTAAAAGCAATAAATAGGTAATGAGTACAGCTGTTTTCCAATGAATCTTTGTGGATTTTGAAATTTTACTTTCAGGTACAATGAAATACGATTGTCTACTGACTTTTTTCAACCATTTAAAGTATTAAAAACTATTCTTAGCTCACAGCATTCAAAAACAGATGGCAGGCTGGATTTGGCTCAAAGGCTATATTTTGATAATCTCTGATCTAGAGAAAAGAAATGTAAAAGAAAAGGATGTGACTCACGACCAAACCTTAGGACGCTAATATTGAGCGTTTTAGAGGAAGAGGAGACTGCTTAGGAGGTAAAAAAGGAATGCGTGGCTAGAGATGCGGAAAGAAATCCAGGATAGCATAGTGTCATGCACCGAGGAATTTCAAAACTGAAGGCATGCTGAAGCTGTGTCCTGCTCAGCTGGCATCAGTCACAGTAGTCATCACTGGTAGGAAGAGATGAGTTCATGAGTGATCTCCTGGAGCACAGTCTCAATGGAATTATTTGGAAGAGCAGCAGAAAACATGAAGAGAAGAATCAGCTGGTTCTGGGAAGTGAATTTGTGAGGTGCAGGCTATTCTTCTGAGAAGTTTTAGCATTTATTTAATTATTATTATTGTTGCAAAGAGTAGCATGCTAAGTAGAAGCTGAATCCAATCAAAAAGCAGTCAAATGATCCATATGCATTACATCTAAAAGTTATTTTTAGGTTTTGATTGATTGTTTTGCGAAGGAGCCTCTCACTCTGTCCCCAGGATAGAGTGCAGTGGTCCCATCTCGGCTCACTGACACCTCCACCTCCCGATTCTGCTGCCTCAGTCTCCCAAGTAGCTGGGACTACAGGTGTGCACCACCGCATCCGGCTTTTTTTTTTTTTTTTTTTTTTTTTTAGTTGAGGCGTAGAGTCGGGGGGAAGTTCTGGGATTAGAGGCGTGAGCTACCATGTCCAGCCGAAAGTTTTTGATTATAGGGTAATTACCTCCAAACTCAGAATTTAAAAGTAAATTAGTAAGCATCAGGTGTTTCTATCTCCATCAGTATTTACATAACGCCATTTATTTTCAGTTTGCTTTCATTGCAGTAACTTTTAGAAATGAATGCTGCCGTTTTATGCGTTTTCTTTAAAGCTGACTCCACTTTTAAAATGTAGGACTGCTGACAGTTCTCCAGCCTCGCCCCTCCTGCCTCCTGCGCCCCACGCTGGGGAAAGCCCAAGTGCTCCCTCCTGTGCTGTCCGCACTGCATTCAAACCGGAGCCTGCCCGCGGGCCCCGCCTGAATCACAACAAAACCACAACCCTCTGCTGTCTCTGACCCTGCTCTCCCCAGGGTCCTCGTTATGTGCGTAATAAAGCTTCCATACCTCTTCCCGTGTGCAGGGCTGTGTGGTCTCACCATGCAGACCGGCTTTGCCGGGTTGTGTGTGTACCGGGCGTGCGTCCTGCCCGTTCCTCCGGCGCGCGCCGAGAGCTGGATCCCGGGGCGCTGTGGGCGCTGTCCGCTGAGAGCTGGATCCCGGGGCGCTGTCCGCCGAGAGCTGGATCCCGGGGCGCTGTCCGCCGAGAGCTGGATCCCGGGGCGCTGTCCGCCGAGAGCTGGATCCCGGGGCGCTGTCCGCCAGCACCGCAGTCCGCTCGGGCTTGGCTTTGCTCACTCCTGCTGCCTGCTGGCGGTCACCGTCATGTTCTTGGCGTCTCCTGTAATTTCTCATTCTGTTCCTTACAAGACGGACTTGTCTGACATTGATATTTGCATGTTTTTACATGGATGTTAGAATCAAATTACGAATGGTTAATCGGAAAAAAGAGTGCTCATATACTAAAAGGCAGCACATATACTAAAATTGGAATGATACAGAGAAGGTTAGCATGGCTCCTGCGCAACGATGACACGCAAATTCGTGAAGCGTTCCATATTTTTTTTTCAATTAAAAAAGAGAGAGAGAGAAAAAGAAAAATCTCTTGGGTTGTACTGAATCAATAATTTGTGGAGAAATAAAATGTCGTTTGTAGATACTTTGAATTTTCTGTGTTCACACAACATATATTGTGTTTAAAAAGTGACAGTTCTCTTCCTTTCTTTCATTACTTATGCTTTTTACCTATTGTTCTTGCCTTATGATAACTAGCCAGACGCTCTGTACATTGTGAATGGGCAGGAGATCCTTGTTTAGTCCCAGTATCAGGAAGAAAGACTCCATAGGTCATAATTAAGTATTAAAACTTTTTAAATATATTTTTAGATTTAATAAATATGTAGATTTTGATTGCCTGAAAGAAAGGAAAATAATGTTAATATGAAATATTAACATCATTCTATACAGATTGTGGAAGTATATAGAAGCATACAATAATAATTAAATGTTAATTAAAATGTGTATATTCAAATTGCTTCTATAATACTTAGTTATGTGACTATGTATAGTTGTATATAACTGTATACTTTGTACATACTTTCCCTAAGAACTTAGAACTGTAGAACACAATGTTTTTATTTCTAAGCTGAACTTGAAGATGACTTGTCATTTAAAACTCAGCTAAAACACCTCATCTGTACAATTAAGACTTCCCATTGATTGTCACTCAGTTGTAGACATTTTACATTATGCTTTTCTTTGGCATGTTGACTTGATTATTGACTACACCCTTCAACCAAGAAGTGAGAATTCCCTGAGAGAAGGAACCACAGCTATTTTCTTCACTGCTGAAGGCCAAGGAGAGTCATAACCCTGTTCGTGACACTTGGAACACTACCTGGCCTATCATAGGAACTCAGTTTTTATTTTTGAGCTGATGAAAATTGATGTAAATAATCCATCTAATTGGAAATATATAGAGTTAATTTCATTAGTGAGGATGATTCTCAGGCTTTAAAAATTTATCTTTAACCTGATCAAATCACTAACATATCTAGTCAAATTTTGTCACTGGCCAATGTATATAGCTCAGAAAATATAAGCTGTAGAGGCAAATGTAATTACATATTGTTCGATGATACTGTTGTATAAAAATTTAGCAAGTCCCTACAAAGAGCCAACACTGTTTTGCCAGCAGGAAGGGAGGTAAGAAAGGAGCACATCAGACCGACTTCCTGTGAAACTGCTCATTTGCATCCAGGAGCTTTTGATGTTTCTTACTCCTTTGCAAGGCTATTCATATTCTTATCTCTTTATGCTGTGATTGAACATTCAAAACCTTTTATGATTTTTTTTTGGTAATTCTTTGCAGACCAGTCCATTATCAGAGTGTAAACTGCCTTTAAAAATATATGTATTTACAAGGTAAAAATAATTTGGTCTTATAGACCGGCGATACCACGCTCCTGTGACTAT
Source organism: Plecturocebus donacophilus (assembly GCA_004027715.1). Taxonomy (NCBI): domain Eukaryota; kingdom Metazoa; phylum Chordata; class Mammalia; order Primates; family Pitheciidae; genus Plecturocebus; species Plecturocebus donacophilus. Next base: position 80,023 of record PVKP010005669.1, on the reverse strand, counting down.
TTTACACCTCATTTAAAATAAATACCTTGGGGCTGGGCACATTGACTCATGCCTGTAATCCCAGCATTTTCGGAGGCCAGGGTAGGTGTGTATCACTTGAGCCCAGGAGCTCAAGACCAGCTTGGGAAACATGGTGAAATTGCATCTCTACAAAAAATACTAAAATTAGTCTGTCATGGTGGCCTGTATCTGCAGACCCAGCTGCTCAGGAGGCTGAGGTGGGAGGATCACCTGAGCCCCAGGAGGTCGAGGCTACAGTGAGCTGTGATCATACCACTGCACCCCATCGTAGGTGTCAGAGTGAGACACTATATAACTTGACATTCTGATATGTGAGTGTTTATGCAAAACTAACTGGTAGACTTTCAATCGTTTTTTTACCTTCCATTACAGTCACTCGAAGAGAAAGAAACCTGTATGAAACAAGGACAAAGTGGCTTCCAGTTATGTGCCTGGGCCAATGTCTCAGCCTTGGAGTTTCCAGCCACGAAACAGAGATCACACCTAAAAATGGACTTCATCATTTTTCTTTTTCTAATTTATTTATTTGGATTGCCTTTTTGTTGGGGAGGTTTGAATGTAGAGAGTCTTCCACTTTGAATGGCTTCCCATGAGAAAAGCCGCATGGCTCGGGCATACATGGTTCTTCAGCTTGTTCTTGTGTGGGAGGCACCTTCCTCCAGCTGTCACTTAGAAGTGTAAATAGGAGACAGGTCAGAGGTGCAGCAACAGGAGAAACTGGTGTCCAGAATCTGAGCAAAAGTGGTCTGGAGGTCTAGGACTAGCCTGGCCAAGGAGTGACCACAGATGCCTGGGGCCATGTACCTACATACTAAGGTAGAGCTATTGTGCTTGACAATTCTTCATATGATTAATATTTATTATAAGGGTCATTTAGGATTGAATATTCAGCCTCATGGGCATTTTTCTTTGTCAGTAGATATTCCAAGTGGTGATAAAAGGTCATATAAAGTCATGAGATATCAAATTTAGCAGCATATCATTTCATTATTCATCCATGTCACTCAGGCCTACAAATGATTCTGTATTTGGATTCTGTCAGGTTCCAAGGCTTTAGCATTAGAAATATATTTAAATATCTTAAGAAAATATATTTATGTAACTTAAGAAACAATTACAAAATCTGAGCAAAAGCAATAGTGATATATGTTGTGTGTTTGCAGGTAGCACTGAAAGTCACGAGTTCAGGGATGAGTCAGGTCCAGCACATTCTAAGAAGCTTATGAAGAGCGACTCTTATGAAGCCTTTAGTGTCACAGCCTGACTGGTAAGAGGGCTTGTCCTGGACAGCTCCAGATCCAGATCCCAACTCAGCCAGGATCACTGATTCATCAGCCCAGTGAACCGTGAAGTTAGTGGTCCGCTGTGTCTCAGGGAGATTTAGAATATTAAATAGAATGTTCAAGAGGATGTAAGTCATGGTGTTACTATCTAGGCATTTATAGATCAGTGAAAATGTTGTATTTTATGTTCTTGAACATTTTAAGAAAAATTAGCCTACTAGAAAAAAAAAGTTTTTAACTCAAATTTAGAATATAGACTTTTAATAAATATAAGGAGATTAATTCATTAAACTGTAAGACTTGTGAAAAAACTAAGAAAATGTTAGGCCAAAAATTGGTATACTTAAAGATAAAATCAAAGACATTTTATAACTGCAGTTAAAATAACTAAGCTTATAAATAGAATCAAGGCCTCAATTAAGGCAATTGTTAAAAATTGCTAGATTCATATGTGGAATAAGAGGATTTATAAGCTGAACCTAAAAGTTTAAAGACATATATTTTGAAAATGATGACTCCAATAAGTATTTTATTAATTTTTACAAACCAAAGCAAACATCTAAGTTGTCTTTGCTATGTTGAAAACTCCTCTAAGGACATGAGAAAGCTTAATTTTGATACTTTTTCTCCCAGAGACACAATTAACAGTGGTTGTCTTCCCATAGTGCTTGACTGTGGAGAAATAATATTCTCTCAAGCTTAGCGAGTGCTTCATGTCATACAACAAGGAGAGTGCTCATGGCTAATGTTAAACCATACATTAGCATTCTAGATGTACATATTAGTTTAATTGCCTCCATTAATATTATTCAATGGGCGGGGGAGGGTGTCTACTCCTGTTTTCCTGACGCAGCTCCACATTGGAACCTGGAGAACTGAAGACCACATTTAATTCTCTCAGCACTGTGAATGACATTGGCCTAAGCTCAAGGGAAATAATATGTCTATGTCGGCCTTCGTAGGACAGAAATATATGCTTTTATTATCCTCTGCTTACTCATTTGGAAATTTTACAGTGTGAAGATGATGTTTATGGCACTTCCTATCTATATTTCGATTTAAACTTATGACTTTATTAAACAAAAACTTCTACTCTACTGGAGCAATACCAAGAAGCCGACTTAACAACTTTGCTACGATGTTCTTTGGGAATTCAAGTCATCTAATTAACGTCCAAATATATGCTCAGTGTGTGTTGAGAGTTTAAACGTTTGTGATAGCAGTCACTATTAAAAAAAGAAAAGAAAACCGTTTTTCTCCTTTGGAAAATTAAAGAGGAATAAACAAAATGAGGGAACATAAAAAAAAAAAGCCATAAAACTGAACTGTGGTAGAAAGTTGCCCTTCTTCACATAGAAAAGGGATAAAATAAAGGGCAGGAAACTTTCCAGGTGTTTTTCACCCCCTCTTTGTCAGCCTGTCATCCAGAGGCCAGCACAATCCGAGGCCGTCAGGTCCTCAGCCCGGAGCAGGCTCTCCTGCCAGCCCTTCTCCACCCTCTGGCCTTTCCTTGTCCTTCCCCCTGAGCTGCTCTGCCACGAAGGCCAGCCTCTGATGTAAAGCTTTCTTTGTCGTTTACACTTCGTGGTCATACACCAGTTTATTTTTGTTCATGTAATAAACTTGGCAATGCACTCATAATGTCAAGACAACAAATCCGTTTTAAGTGGTGATCTATAATTGATAAATAATGCATACATATAATTTTGTATGTTACTGTAATAGTCTATCTTTTTCACTAAGCTAATGGAAGGATATAGGGGATGTTGCTATATACATGTATCCTATTTATCATAAGAGCAGCATGTACACTTCCATAGAAAATAAAAAGGGTTTTTGTACCATGCTTTGAATTGCTCAATAAATATATCAAAGTTAGTAGGTGTTATTATAAATACTATCAATATGAAATGATAATGTACTGATTAACTTTATAAGTAATGATGTACTATATACTTTATAAATGTCAATAGATTATGTTGATTGCATAGGGACTCATTTATTCAGTATTACAGTGAACACTGTCTGACAGAACAAAGTGGTTTTCCCCTGAATGTCACTGCTGTATGTTTCCAGTAGCTATCAGAAGTATATTATTGCTGATGCCCCGCTGTCATGTCAGAATAATTAAGGCACTTTTACAGCATCTGGCTATGGCCTGGGCTGCCCTTTCTCACAGCTTATCAGAGAGACGAGAGAGGGAATCAGGAGAGTGGCAAAAACGGAAACAGGGTGGCCTGCTTCTGATTATTACTGCATTTTTCAAAATATGCTACATAGGAGAAAAATAGCTGCGATACGAGGAACACATTCTCTGTTTGGTTCTTTTTTTTTTCAGACAAAGTCTTGCTCTGTCGCCAGGCTGGAGTGCAGGGGCACTATCTTGACTCACTACAACCTCTGCCTCCCACATTCAAGCAATTCTCCTGTCTCGGCCTCCCTAGTAGCTGGGACTACACACACATGAAACCAGCCTAGCTATTTTTTCTTTTAATTTAATTTGATTTTTAGTAGAGATGGGGTTTAACCATGTTGGCCAGGATGGTCTCGATCTCTTGACCTCATGATCTGCCCACCTCAGCCTCCCAAAGTGCTGAGATTACCAGCATGAGCCACGGTGACCGGCTACATTCTGTGTTTTTATAAAGGTCTTCCAACTGTGGTGATTTTTCCTCTACCATGCACCATATTGCAGCCATGGCCCTTCCTGATGTCTTTCTGCCTGACCAAATGGTGTTTTTATTTTAATGAGTAAAAAGTATCTATCCTGTGAAAATGCTTATTATCAGGAATTGTAGAAACAGTTACAGGGACTCAACATACTTTTTTCTCACAGGCTTCTGAGGCCCTACTATGTGTGCAGCACCGTGCTGGACTCTTGAGGAACATGAAGATGTCTAAGACACAATGACGACCTTTGAGTGGCTTCTAACACATGAGGGGACATGAGGCAAGTGCACCCGACCGCCATGCCAGGACTCAGTTGCAGAGTGCACACCTGAAGGGAAGTGAGGCTGGAGCCGCAGGAGCTGTCACTGTCCGTGAGCAAAGCTAGAAAAGTTTGACGTTTGATGGCAAGAAAATTTTAAGTAGGTCTTCCAGGAAGTGGTAGATTTTAACCCGTAGGTCTTAGGAAGGGGTCTAATGTGGTGATGGAGTTCTAAGCCAGGAAGTCACAAACCAGGAGCTCTCCTTCAGTAATAGTTTCCAATTTGCCTATTGCACATGCTCTGTAATGGAGGGGCTGAAAAAATAGAATATATTTGATAGAAAACTTTGGTTCAGGCTGTGGCCCCTGAAGATGTTTCAATAGGAAAGCTCCATAATTCAAGACTTGTTCAGGAAAATTGAAGCTGAGGACTCAGTATGGGGTTGGAGGACTCTGGAGGTTGCAAAGCCAGGTAGAGGGCCACTTAATCAAAGCTGTGAGCACACTTAATTAAAATTAGCATTCTGTTTTCTGGGCAGTTGTCTGATTATTCATGTTTTAAAATTCCATCTTTTGAATTTGATTCTTCAGCAAATGGAACAAGATGGTATTTGAAACTTTGGACTTGAGAACGTGGCTCAGTGGCTCCAATCCTTGTAAATAGGCTTATATGCCTATATATGGTGTTCCAATTGTCCTTGCGTTTGATATTCAATGGGATTCATTTTAACCAGAGCTAAGGTATTATCAACATGTCAATAGTAAAACATTTTAAGTCAAATTGAGCAGACACGATAATGAAGCTTGCAGAAGCAGTGAACTTGTTCTTCAGTTGTCTTTTGTTCTGTTTTGTGTCACTTTCCTGATAATATTTTAGTTATATTTTCTTTTGATTCTCACCTAATCAGTCATTTACCTGGTTATTCAGATAAAAATGAAATTCTCCTAAAGCTTCTGAGCAATTTTGGATGCTCCAATTATAAATTTTTGGCTTCAAGAGAAAATCAAAACTTTATATTTGTATGACAATGAATTTCTAAAATTGAGAATCTTAGTGGTTTGTGAAGTAGACTTTAGAACATCTGATTAGAATAACAATATCAGTACTGAGAAAATATAGAGAAAACATGTTTTCACTTTATATCCTGTCATGCCATTTTTTCACAGATAAGTTACAATCAAAGCTAAAAGAACACAGATTCAAGTCTGAGATAGGAGCTTCTGTGATCTAGTGAGAATATGCCTATTAGCCTGATTATTTTTATATAATCCAGTGTATTTTGGATGACAACAAAGGCAGGCACTCTCACAACCCAAGCAAGTTGTAAAGAAGGACATGTGTGTTGCTGCCAGGTTAGGCCAGCGCTCTCAACTAAAAGGGTGACAGGATGTAACATGAAGTATATAACCAAACATACATTTGCTGTACATTTATAGCAAATCCCCATGTATTCCCATCTGGCGTTTGCAAGCCTGGAACGAATGATTTCTCCACTAAGGGTTGCAATGATGTAGTGAAGAGACTTTGAATTGGAAGCAGATGATCAATGTTCAAGTTAAACTTAATGAATGGTGGTACACATATCCTTGGTGTCAACAAATCAAAACATCTCAACCTAACATAAATGACCCACTCTCTGATAAAGTCAGATAAGTGAGGGGGAGAAAGAAAATCTTTACCTAAAGTGTTGAACATCAGTTAATTAAATCCTAGAACGACTGTGTACAAAGCACAGAAAATGGACAATTGCCTAGTTTTGCAACAAAATATAAAATAATCAGCTCATAATTCTATTGTGAGTGCTAAATTTAATTAGATTGATGACACCTAGAAAGACACAGGCCTAAGACAAGTTCTCAAAAACACTTTTTCCCCAAACAAAATGTTCTGATAAAGTAGTAAATATTAGAATCGTTAGATTTCAAAAGATTTTATTGTAGATGTTTGTGCAATACTATGAGAGTATTAAAGATTGTGAGGCCATTCCAGTTGAAGACTCAAATGTTTAATGAATGTTTATTTATTTTTAATATTTAAAAATTCACAAGTAGTATACTGATCTAGTTTGGCTCTGTGTCCCCACCCAAATCTCATCTTCAACTGTACTCCCATAATTCCCACATGTTATCAGAGGGACCTGGTGGGAGATAATTTGAATCATGGGGGCGCTTTCTCCTATACTGTTCTCCTGGTAGTAAATACGTCTCATGAGATCCAACAGGTTTATCAGGGGTTTCTGCTTTTGCATCTTCCTCATTTTCTCTTCCTGTCACCACGTAAGAAGTGCTTTTTGCCTTTCACCGTGGTCGGAGGCCTCCCCAGCCATTTGGAACTGTAAGTCCAATTAAACCTTTTTCTTCCCAGTCTCGGGTATGTCTTTATCAGTAGCGAGAAAACATATACTTGGTGTTAAAATTGGCTTCGAGATGGAAGGGAAAGGGATCTCATATTTTCACACTATTTTATAGTAATTCCAAACACGTGTATGTAACACTGATTAGCATAGATTGCACAAAAAACCAGGGTAGAATTAAGTCACTGTAAGTATGTTCATTGTCATCCCTATTGTACTTGTGATCTAGTTCAAAGAATATTTAGGAGTGCACCTAAAAATGGGAAATGTTGGATGTGACCTGGTCAGGAACACACTGACTCAGGACTTGAAAGCAAGAACTCCACCCTATTTGTTTGCAGGCAGCCTCTGAGAGGACAGTAAGGACATCAACACACTTAGGTATTAGGTCTTACATATTTCAACAAAGGGGACAGAATGTAAATTAAACAGTGGGACGAAACATCATTGGTTATCACAATACCTAGTCCTGTGTCTATTTTGTTGGAAACCATTTTTTTAATAAGGGAAGACAAATCACAGGTGGATACATTTGAGGAAATCAAAACTCTGGCTGAACATAATATAGATTTATTATATTATTTCTAAATCCATAATAAGCTTTGGAACAACCACAAGGATAAAAACTAAAACATGCACTTTGAAACTAGAGAAAAACACATCTCTGTATTGGATGTTTGGAACATCAATTGTATTCAATAACAATTTTCAATACCTAGAAAATACTTGGAGGAGTACATGGAATAAAGTAGGTGTGGATTAGATATTAGTTGAATGCAAGAAGGCAAGGACAAGTGTATTGAAGGGCCTTTGGGCAAACTTTAATATGAATTGTACTTTCGTGAGTCCACAGCCTTTGTTTTCAGTCTGATCTTTTGTGCTGACATGTTTTAGGAGCTTGAGAACAAAAAACTTGTGTATATAAAGCAGTTTTTAGTCCCCACATATAATGCAGTTAACAACTACATTCACTATCAAAAGTCTAAATATTTATTTTAAGTATTGTGTAGTTTGAGACTTTAAAAAAATGTAAGGCTCAATCTAAAAAAAAATCTTTAGATTCCTGCAAATATGAAAGGCTCTTTTCCTTCTTAGATGTTAAATTATATAATTCTCATTCCATTCTTACCCTTACCTAGACTGCCAATTTAGAAAATTGAAAAGACACAGGTATTGGAATCAGCCAGATCAGGGAGCCAGTGGACACTCTGCCTTTCACTCTTTGAACATTGTTGAAAAGGGAGCTTTCTCTCTCTTGCTTACAGTTTCATCTTACATAAAGTGAGAACACTCACACCCACTTAAGAGTGTTCCCATGAAGAATAAATGTTGTACTGCAAAAATGCTTTCTGGTTTTTTGTTTGTTTTGTTTTCTTCAGACAGGGCCTCACTCTGTCACCAGGCTGCAGGAGGACAGTGGAGGTAAGATTATAGCTCGCTGCAGCAGTGCCCTCCCAGGCCCCAGTGATCCTCCTGCCTCAGCCTCCTGAGTAGCTGGGACTGGAGGCATGGCACCACACCTGAGTAATGTTTCAAACTTTTCTGTAGAAATGAGATCTCTCTTTGTTGCCCAGGCCAGTCTTCAACTCCTGGCTTCAAGTTATCTTCCCACCTCAGTCTCCCAGAGTGCTAGAATTATAGGTGTGAGCCACTGTGCTTGACCCAGAGATAAGCGTTTTTGCACAAGCTCTGTAGGATTGTGGTAGAACACAGAAATGCTTGTCACAAACATTGTGAAAACCTTAGATCTATGCATACAGCTATGTGAACTCAAGTCTAGGTTGGGTGATTGAAAATAATGAGATTGGTTCCAATAGTAAGCTGTAAAACACAACTACTGACCAAAGAGAACTTCTCCTGAGGAATATGAATCAGCTATAGAGACAGGCTAAAGGAAGCTAGTCTCCTACCAAGAGGTAATAGAAAGACAAAGTGGCCAGTGTTTATCTGAGAAATAAGAACAGAACTGGATGACTTATAGAGTGCTCATGAACATCTATATTTTTCCTAAGAAGGAAAACATAGTTGTCAGCATGTGATTATCAAGAGTAAGAGAAAGTCAGAAAGGCAGGACTTGGAGGGAATCACATTCATTTTTTATTGCTGGATAACAAATGACCAGAAACTTAGCTCCTTAAAAGAGCATGCATTTACCCTCTCATAGCCCCTGGTGGTGAAGAGACTGGTGTAGGAGCTCTACTCTGGCCCTCACAGGGTTGAAATCAACATATCACGTGCCTGTGTTCTTGTCTGAAGCCTCAACTAGGAAGGGGCTCACTTCCAAGAACAGCGTGGAGGTAACTGCCTCTGATTCAATTTATCTCCAGGTCCCTCCCACAACAAGTGGAGATTATAGGAACTACAATTCAAGATGAGATTTGGGTAAGGACACAGCCAAACTATGTCATTCTGCCCCTGGCCCCTCAAAAATCTCATGTCTTCACATTTCAAAATACAATCATGCCTGCCCTACAGTCCCCAAGGTCTTAACTCATTCCAGCATTAACTCAAAAGTCCAAGTCCAAAGTCTCATCTGAAAAACGGCAAGTCCCTCCTATGAGCCAGTAAAATCAAACACAAGTTAGTTCTTTTCAACATACAATGAGGATACAGGCCTTGGGTAAATACACCCATTCCAAGTGGGAGAAATTGACCAAAATAAAGGGGCTGCAGGCCCCATATAAGTCTTAAATCTAATAGGGCAGTCATTAAACCTTAAAGTTCCAAAATGATCTCATTAACTCTATGTCTTATACTCAGGTCACAACTGATGCAAGAGGTGGGTTCTCACAGCCTTGGGCAGCTCCACCCCTGTGGCTTTGCAGGATACAGACCTCTCCTGGCTGTTTTCAGAGGCTGGTATTGAGTGCCTGCGGCTTTTTCAGGTGCACAGTGCAAGCTGTCAATGTATCTAGCGTTCTGGGGTCTGGAGGACAGTGGCCCTCTTCTCACAGCTCTACTAGGCAGTCCCCCAGTGGGGACTCTGTGGCAGGAGTGCTGCAATCCCACATTTCTCTTTGGCACTGTACTGGCAGAAGTTCTACATGAGGGCTCTGCCCCTGCAGCACACCTCTGCCTGGAAATCCAGACATTTCCATACATCCTGTGAAGTTGAGGGAGAAGTTCCCAAACCCCGCTTCTTGTCTTCTGCACACCTGCAGGACCAAAACCACATGGAAGCTGCCAAGGCTGGGAATTTGTACCCTCTGATGCAATGGCCCATGCTGTACTTTGGGCCCTTTTAGCCACAGCTGGAGCTGAAGCACCTGGGACTCAGGGAACCATGTTCTGAGGCTTCATGGAGCAGGGGGCCTGGGCCCAGCCTAGGAAATGATATTTCCCTCCTAGACCTCCAGGGTTGTGATGGGAGAGGCTGTTGTTCAGGTGTCTGACATACCTTGGAGACATTTTCTTCATTGTTTTGATGTTTAATATTCTGCTTCTTGTTATTTATGCAAATTACTGCAGTAGGCTTGACACCCTCCTCAGAAAGTGGGTTTTTCTTTTCTATTGCATTGTCAGGCTACAAATTTTCTAACCTTTTATGATTTGCTTCCTCTTGAATCCTTTGCTGCTTAGAAATTTCTTTTACCAGATACCCTAAATCATCTCTCTCAAGTTCAAAGTTCCACAGCTCTCTGGGGCACGGGCAAAATTTTACCAGTCTCTTTCCTAAAGGATTGCAAGAGTGACATTTACTACAGTTCCCAAGAAGTTCCTCATGTCTGTCTGAGACCATCTCAGCCTGGACTTCATTGTCCATATCACTATCAGCATTTTGGTCAAAACTATTCATCAAGTCTCCTGGAAGTTCCAAACTTTCCCACATCTTCCTGTCTTCTGAGCCCTCCAAGTCTCCAGGAGGTTCGAAACTTTCCTACATTTTCCTGTCTTCTTCTGAGCCCTCCAAACTCTTCCAATCTCTGCCTGTTACCCAGTTCCAAAGTTGCATCCACATTTTCTGGTATCTTTATAGCAGCACCCTACTCTCTGGAGTACCAGTTTACTGTATCAGTCTCTTCTAATGCTGCTAGAAAGAAATATCCTGGACTGAACAATTTATAAAAGAAAGAGGTTTAATTGACTCACAGTTCTGCATGGCTGGGCAAGCCTCAGGAAACTTACAATCATGGTGGAAAGTGTTGGAAACAGATGCTCAGTGCTAGAAGGAAAGATCAGCACTGAGACAAAGGATCTCTCAGCAAGGCAATTTTTACTTTCTGCAGAAAGGGTGCTCCCACTAGCCATCTTGCCACAAGAGTACAATGAACAAAGGAAAAACAGACATATTTATCCCTTACGCATTTGGGTTCGTCCTTACTGCTGTGTCTGGTCTCTGTTGGTTGGAGCCAGACTTTACAATCTAAACCAAAACTCCGATTGGCTAACAACTCAAAACTTTTCTAAACAGGTAAAAGCAATGGAGAACAAAAAGGAAGTCCAAATAAGGAAGGGACATAGGCTGCAAGCTGGAACAAGCCTGTGAACAGGCCCAGCACAGATGTCTTGGTTAAAGGACATCGAATGTACTATGCGCCTGTGAGCCTGTCTAACCAGCTACACAGAATAGGGCTTAACAAAGAATTATTAGCAAAAAGCAAAAAGGCTTTGAAGAAAGAGTTTAAAATAAACTATTATTTCTAACACTTGTGATTTATTCTTTAACAAGAAAGGAAACTTTGAAGAAGAATTTTTCTACTTCCCACAGAAGGGGAATCAAAGAAATCTTTCTTTACATGGTAGCAGGAGAGAATAGTGCCAAGTAAAGGGGAAAAAGCCCTTATAAAAGCATCAGATCTCATGAGAACTCATTCACTATCGCAAGAACAGCATAGAGGTAACCACCCCTATGATTCAATTACCTCCCAAAAGGTTCCCCACCTCCCAGGACACAGTGGGGATTATGGGAACTACAATTCAAGATGAGCTGTAGGTGGGGACACAGCCAAACCATATCAGTGATATAATCATGAGTGACTTTCCATCACCTTCCCAGTCCTTCTCACACTGGAGGGGAAGGAATGATACAAGGAGTACATACGATAGGTAGAGATCTCAAGTACAATCCTGGAATTCTGCCTACCACAGGAAGAGAAGAAATAAAAGTCTTCCCCAAAGTAAGAAGTTCCAAGCATAGACAATTCTTCCTTCATATATTCATGCATGAATTGTTTATTCAAGCACATAAGGAAAAATAAGGACACCTGAAATAATATAACAACTGAAAGAAAAAATACATATGCTACATTGCCTTGTTAAATCTATATTTAAATCAAGGCACCATGTCAGATGAAATACATCTTCTCTCCCACCTCAAATGAGGATTATTTCTGGTGCTTAATAACCCTTATTCAGAGCAATGTAGGTTGACGTGATATTTCCTATTGAGTCCTTCTTAAAATCATTGTGTGCATATTTTACCTTCTATTTTATCCATAATTTTCATGTGGGCATTTAATCAAGAGTAGTTTTATGTGAGTGTATTTCATCAAATGCTATTTTTGTATTTTCATTTAAAATTATGATAACAGCATAATAGAAATGGAAAATAAATCAAGGGTTATAGGACTCGCTTCCCAAGAGCTTTTTCTGCAAGGGCAGCTGTGATCACATGACGGTACTGGCTAGTAGATGACACAGCAACCTTGTAATTGTGCCATAGTATATAAAATTGAATTTGATTTGTAAATCTTAATTAAAATTATAAAATGGTCCACATTTTTCATATTTAAAAGTGTTCCATGCCTCAGAGAGAATAAGCCATCCAAGCTTTCAGAGACAGTGTGGGAAGCAAAGAGGAGGGAAGCTCCAGAGTCTGACTCACCTCTGTGCTACTTGCCATTCTATCCTCCATTAGGTGTGAGACTCTCAGCCTCCTTTTCCTCATGAATTAACAAGGCATCCTAGAGTATTCACCCCGTGTCATTTTCATGTAGAAAAAGTTTATAAAACATAGCAAAAATTCACTAAATTCCAACTGTTATGATTGCTATTACTGTTATTGTAAAGAAAACATACTTAAATAAAGTCCATTTTAGATATTTTAAATAAATTGACTTGTAATCCTGCTCTGATTCAAAAATATTTGTCCATTTTGTACTATGCATTCTTTTACCTGATCTGATGACTTGATTCCGTGTTACATTTCTGCCTGATCTTCACCCATTCCCCTAACCTGTTACTTAAAAACATGCAAATGACACATAAACAAACAAAATACTTTTTTAGCATTTGCTGGTTTAATCAGTTATTCTGGGGATGAAGAAATTATATTTGATGTTTTTTTGAAATCATCTTCATGTCTTGCCAACTTGAAATGACAATTTACTCTTCTGTTATAGCTCTTTGTTATAAATTTCCTTTCAAAGTGGGGAATATTTTATTCTTTAATAACTCATGTGTTGTTCATTCCATTCAATGAAACCAACTGTCGAATTCAAAAGAGTAAATTCTCTTATTTCATTTTATATAATAGTAAATAAAACAGATGAAGACAAGTAAATGTGTGCATATGTAACTTCACAGTGACTTACAGAAGATCACAAGTTGATACTACTGTTGTGTGTAATGTTTAGAAATATAATATCATATGGTTTTGTTTTATCCATGTTTTTTATATCACAAAGCTAGAGATAAATTTTTAGCAAATTATTCAAGCTTTTTGTATATTCACATTTCTCTGCACTAACTTTGCCCCAGATTTCATATCAATACCCAATATCAAATTTTTTCTATGGTGATTTATTTATATCTTTTTGTTTTTATCTTATCTGTGTTTTATGCATTTATGAATGGTCTATCAAATCTCTTTGATGAATAAGTTACTTGAACATCATCATCATAAAAACAAGCAAGCAGCAACTCCAGCAAATAAAAACATGGCCAAAACAAAGCTCCTGTTTATTTTTGTTTATGTTTCACCATACAGAAAATAATTTAGATTTTGAATGACCGGAAACAAATGTGGAGTGAAAAGATGCTGCTTTGTACTACTTAGAACTCTCTTGAATGAAAATGAAAATCTCAAATCTGAAAGTAATAATTAAAAAATGGACTGCACTTCTAATGCTGCATAACCTGGAACATTTCAGGGGTGGCCTGGATTCAGTCAAACTCATTCCAGTGTCTCAGAAATGTTGGACAGGTGTGAGGCAGGCTGTGAGGAAGAGAGACACATACTCAGTGCCTCTTGGCCCTATTCAGTAACTCAGAACTCTCATTTGGTGGAGAAAGTGAGTATTGAGGTCCCACATTTACATACTACAAGTCAACTTTATTAAAAAGAGGTTATTTCACTTTAAATACTGAGAACAATTCAGAAAAAGACTCCCATCAACCTGTGTTACTGCCCACCCTTGGAGTACCAGCCACTTGAGTGCGGCAGGAGTAATTCGGATCATGCGTGGAGGTTAAGACGTTATGGAGGGCGGGAATGTGGGCAATGTATTCAGCTACCTGCCACATGGACTGGGGCACAGTCACCCAAAGGAAATAGGGGCAGATTTCAAAGGGTGGAGGGGGCGACCCCATGCAGGAAAGCAGTTTACAGTTGAAGTTCAAAGTTCAAGCTATCCTAGAAGATGACTAAAGGATGCACGGAAGAACTAACTGAGTAAATTGTGAGGCTTTAATGACACAACTAAAAGTCAGTCAGGGTAAATAGGCCTATCCACATAAACACACACATGGGCCTTCATGCACATCATTTCTTATTTGTTTTCCTTAGTTTATTTTTGTCCAATGACAAAATCTAGTATTAGTGTTTTCTCAAAACCTGCTGTGCATTTCTGTCTTCCAACTGTTTACCTTTGTAGTGAATTGCTGGAGGAAAAGGATGGATGAACACAGAACTTGCTGCTGACATCCGACGTTTCTGGTCTAATTTATTTTTTCCAATGTAAGTTTTGTTTCATAAGGTGATATTCATTCTTCTAAAATGTGACCCTTTCCACCTTCTCATTTTATCTCCTCTTTAATTTCTCTGTTAATCTTTTATTCTAGCCACATTGAGCTACTCAACATTTGTGGAAGTCACTGTGTGTTTTCAAACTCTTCTCCTTTTCTGGAACGCCTGTCTTCTTCCTCCTTCCTCAATTCTCCCCGTGTATCAATGCTCAACTTACATGCCACATCTCTGAAACTTTCTTCAAACTGTCTTTTTATCACTGCTATATGCCTCTGTTGTGACACATATGACCCTTTCCCCCTACTTACAATGCTCATGTCAAGAATTATCTTATTTAATCATGATGTAGTATCCACATTATTTTATCTCTCATTGTATTCTCAAGTCCTGGAGACTGTACTTATTATTATCACATGTTAATCAACCACGTTGCCTGGCACAAGGCTTTTCATATAGTAGGCAGACATAAAGGAGTTATTCAAACTTTGGTGAACACACCTTTGGGTTTTTTTTGCTTAAGAATTCAGATTTAGACCCCATCTCTACTAAAAATACAAAAATTAGCTGGGCATTCCAGCTACTCGGGAGGCTCAGGCAGGAGAACTGCTTCAACCCAGGAGACAGAGGTTGCAGTGAGCAGAGATCGTGCCATTGAAGTTCAGCCTGGGTAACAAGAGCGAAACTCCGTCTCAAAAAAAAAAGATTCAGATTTAATATTGTTAAATAAGAGCACTTGAATAAATCATGTGAGATGTAATGACTTTGAAATATTCAAATAGCCCCCTCCTTTGCTAATCTTTCATTTAAATCATAGAATTGACAAATATAATGATTCACTGATCTATTGTAAATTCCATTCATTTAAAATTCAGAAGTATGAAATTTTGGAGGACTTAGTCTTTATATATTAAAAAAGCTTTATTACAATATTTCAAGTATAATTCAGATGTCAAATATGCTTAGCAAAATCCAAACCTCACTGATATATGAGTACAGATTAATCAGAGTGATCACAAATCTTGATATTATTTGCTTTCGTGTTCTTTACTCTTGTTTAGGCCAGGTTTGAACCAAATTCCTTTCTGCATTTCCCTAGATTCTCCTAGTTTGGGTTTTTGTTGTTGTTTTGTTTTGTTTTTCGTTTTCTGAGACAAAGTTTTGCATTCTCAGGTCACTGCAACCTCTGCGTCCCAAGTTCAAGTGATTCTCCTGCCTCAGCCGCCTGAGTAGCTGGCATTACAGGTGTGCATCCACCACCATGCCTGGCTAATTTTTTGTATTTTTACTAGAGACAAGGTTTCACCATGTTGGCCAAGCTGGTCTCGAACTCCTGACCTCCAGTGATCCATCCGCCTCGGCCTCCCAAAGTGTTGGGATTACAGGCGTGAGCCACCGTGCCCAGCCATTTGGGGGTTTTCGACAGCACCGCTTTGCAGCTGGGTGCCACCAGGGCAGAGGGGTGGTAGGAGGGGAGCCCAGGCTCACAGTGCAGGACAGGCGCAGAGCAGGGGCCTGTGTGCCCGTGTCTGAGGTTTCTTCGCTGTCCCTGAGCACTGTTCCTCTTGGGTTATGACAGCATCGCTGGACTTTTTGAAGTATGACTCGGCCACTTAGTTTATCACTTGGATCGAAAACACCCCAAAGCAGCAGATCATGAACTCCTCTTGAACTCCAGAAACCTTTTAGTTGGAGGCAGTTGTCCACCTGGTACAACTGTCACACTGCCAAGCATCTTTTCCCGCCTGCCTCCCAATCTAGGACGTCTGACTCACCTTCTTAGCCAATAGGTATCTACACTTTCACTTTCTCAGGCTAGCTCATTTGTTTGGGAATTCCACAAGGATGCATTGGTATGGGTGTAGGATATGTAGATTATATGAATCCACTGACCTTTCCTTGCATCTCACCCATGAAATAGATGCATTTTTTTCATCTTATGATTCCTCCAATATCCATATTGCCCCTCATATAACTTGATTTCCATAACTTGTTTATGTCTGTATCAAATGTAGGTAAGTGGCGTTCAAGGTTCCAGGGACCGGACGACTCCAGGGGTGAAGCTGGCCGTGGGGAAGACTGTTTTCATGCATTCTGGGCTAACCCTGGGTGCATGCTCTTGCCATGGCAAGCAAAAGATTTTTGGCAAGCAAGAGAGAGTCCGCGGCCCAGCTCTCCCTATTTAGGCATGCCTGGGACATGCTTCTTTCCTTTGCCAAGTGGATGGCCCATGTTCATCCTGTGATACAATCCAGGTTCCTGTTATTTCAGGATACTTCCCTGATGGCGTCTGTCTCTGCCCCCACTGTGCTGCCGTAGGACCTTAATTAAATCCTTATCACAACGCTTGTCAATTTGTAATGTAATCATCTGCTCACTTGTAAGTCTCCTCCCTGGGCTATGAAGCGTTCAAAGAAAGTGACCATACTCTCATTGCCTTCAGATCCTTGGTGCTCAACGGGTCTGTACTGGGTGAAGGCTGTACCTGGATGCAGTCCTGCCTGTAAGCCCAGGACCCTTTCATTCCCCTAGCCTAGTCTCTGTGCTCCTTGTGTCACCCGGCTTAGCCATGGGCTGGCAAACATCAGCAGGACACTACTCCTTAAATAAGTATATCAACACTTGAATTAGAATTTACAACATGGAAGCTATAGCCATCAAAATCCTAAAAACAACTATGCAACATAGATATTCTACAGATTTAGAGGTTTTGTCTTCAAGTAATCAGTACAATTGTACTGTGATACTCTTTTGTTTTTTTAAAATTTGGGCTATTGTCATTTAATACATTATATTAAATAAATATTAACTGATTAATGTAAGCAAATCTTAGCAGATCTTCTGGAATAAAAAACATCTGATATTGAAAGCCTTGCAAATGAGAGATCTCAATCTTTGGTTAACTGTTTAAAATTATCTAATATTTACTTTTATTTGTCATTAAAAACTATACAAACATATAATGGATCTACTACTCTCATCTATAACTCCCTTTAAGAAGGTGTAGATGTTTTAAATCTGTTACTCAAATGACAACCTCTGTCTGACATGTGAATAAACACCATTTGTGTAGAAGCCTGCATTGTTAGCAAGAAAGGGCTTACCAGGAGGAGAGTACTAGGAGCAGCCTTCAAACTAACACACCTGTTTTCAAAAGGTTTTCATGAAGATCATATTTCACTTAGAGGAGAAATTGTATGAGAACCTCTGCAGTATTCCTCTTAAAATGCTTTACATAATAAGTTATGTCATTGAATATGCAGTCTAAGAATGAAAATATGAAGAGTTCAGAAGTGGGAAGGGTCTCCGTGGTCACGGCTGTTTTCAGGAAGGCTGAGGGACTTGGAATAATAGACTTTTTAGCATTTTACTTTTAAACAAGTTTAGACTTAGGGAAATGTTGAAACTAGTGCAGAGAACTCTTGTGAATCCTTCACAGCTTTATTTTTCATAACTGTGATGCATTTGTCAAAACTAAGAACCATTGGTATAACACTATCAGCTAAACTACAGACTTTGGATTCTGCCATTCTTCCGATTCATGTTTTTTTCTGGTCCAGGACCCTGCCCTGCCTGTGGTTGTCAAATCTCCTCTGTCATTTCCATTCTGTGACAGGTCTTCAGTCTTCCTTGGTCTGCATTTATACTCTATTGTTGCTTTTAGAACTTCTAATAAACTTGACACCTTAAAAAACACAAATTATTTTCCTACAGTTTGGTAAGTCGATTGTGTCCACTGGTTCTTCTGCTTTGGTTTTACCAGGTGAAAATCAAGCTCAGCTCTTATTGAAAGAATCTGGGAAGAGTCAGCCTGAAGCTCATTTAGGTGGTTGCTGGAATTCTACTCCTTGTGGTCGTAGGACTGAGGTCGGTTTCCCTGCTGGCTGTGAGCACGGGGCCGTCCTAAACTCTCTCTGGTCCTGGCACATAGCCGCTCATTTCAGACCCAGCAACAGTGCATCAATTCGTCCTAAAACTTGGAGTCTCTCCAGCGTTCCCTCCTGCACTTGTGGCAGCTTTCTAATAAGTACTTATAGCTCTGTCCTTTTAAACATCCATGTGACTAGACTGGCTAAGGCTGCACAATCCAGAAAAAACCCTCACCTGAAGGCTGCTAACCTCACAACTTCACATCTGCCAAGTCCCTGTTGCCAAGTAGGTTCACATCTGCTGGAGCCAGGGCTTAGGGTATGCATGTGGGGGAGGGGCAGTCTATTTACCATGTTTTCCATGAATGACACTTCTAAATAGTCCTATTCAATTAACTTGTACAATGTCCCTCAATATACGTTTGTCTGCTGTTTTCTCGTAACCAAATTCAGGTTCAACATTATTAGGAAGAATATCACCAACATATGATGTACATGCTCAGCACATCAGAGCCATAATTCACAATACCAACAGTGTTACCCTTGCTGACATAGACAAGGAAGTATCTGCTGAGCTCTTCAAAGTGTACGGTAAATATTTTCACTCTGCGATTAATCAGGTTTTGGGGGGAGATATTCTGAGACTCTGCGAATACCTTCTTTCTGCCCGAGATGGTGATTTTCTTTCATTCTTCACATTTATTAAATAGAATTCTCATAAAGAGGAGAAATGCCCCTTTTCCCTCATTTATTGAATCAATCACTTATTTAAATCAGTATGGACTCCTGGATATGTATGTATATACTCTATGGGTTTTAATCCGGTATTACCATTATTTATTTTATGGTCCAAATTGTTCCAGTTTTGGCCACTGGGAGTACTACCAGGCTGGTTCTTACATCTCTCCAATATGCCATCCTTTTATAAACGGTTCCTTATTTTTCTGGCATCACAGGGTGCCCTGGACTCTTACATTTTTCCCAGCCACCCTGAATTGAACCAGTTAGAGCTCTGGTTCCTTTCACTGGAGCATGGTGTTTGAGAAGCCACGTGAGGGTGTGAATGCCAGGTATGCTCAGAATATAAAATGTTAGAGGAGCTTGAAATGTCATGTATTGTTTTCCTCCTCTTTTATTGCATTTTTTAGCTCCTTCTTCTCTACTTGTTCCTCCTCGTGGGATTCAGGTATAATATAATGAAGTCTGTCCTACTTTTAATGACAAAAATAAATACTCTTTTGAAGAAGTTTGTATCCCTACTGAAAGGAGTTAGCCAGCTTGCTTTAGGCAGATGTAAGGGAAGGGTCTCCAGAAAACCTCTGACCTGCCCCACAAGTGCTTACAGCAGAGGTTTTGTGCAGATAAGGGCACTTGCACAGGGGGCTTGCCTGCAGAAGATGAAGGGCCTGCATGTACACTGCGGGAAGTGGATGGAGTCACCAGGAATTCATTCCTTATGCAAATAGGGAACCCAGCTTCATCAGCATGTATCTGTATATAAGCCCTTGTATTCAACTGTGAGGAGCAACCAGCACTCTGCTTTCAGGACTCCTCTCTTCACTGAGAGCTTTCTTTTGCTTAATTAATAAATTCTGCACCACTCACTTTTTGGTGTCCAAGCACCTAGTTTTTCCTCGTTGTGAGACGAGAACCCAAACCTAGCTGAGCTAAGGAGTAAAAGATCTTGAATCACTACGTTATCCCTACCTGTTATCACTCCGATTTTCTTTTCCATTTTCATTACTAAACTCCTTCAAAGTGTATGTGATCTAAATAAGTGGTTCTTAGGTTTTTTCCTCTTGGAAGCTTTTTACACATATTAGAATTACTCAGTATCCCCCAAAAGATTTTATGTACGTGAATTGCTGGGGTTGATAGTTACTACATTCTGGATTAAAACTGAAGTTTTTCAAAAAGTTAAAAATGTTTAATGGTAATAATAAGTAATTTGCATGTTAACATGCATAAGGTATTTTTGAAATAAACCGTAATGGCTCCTCCAAAGATTACTGGAGAGTGGCACTGTTTAACACTCTTGCAAATTTCTATCATGTCAGGCTTACTAGTGCACAGCTAGACTCTGAAGTCTGCTTCTATAGCCAGTCTTTTTCAGGATGTGGTTCTGGCTGGAGTAGTGAAAATAAGTCCTAAGTGGATATGCAGTTGAGAGGAGTATTTTAATAACCAATTGGGTAATTGTGGATTTTTCACTAATACTACACCAACCTTGAAAAGTGGTAGTTTCTCAAAGTTCAGCTAAATATGGACTTAATTCATCATTAAAGAACATTTTCTACTCTATTTCATTTCAATTCTTTGGTATGTCCTGGGTTATAAATGGCTCTTTTACCAAGGCATTGTTTTGAAATGTGTACTGGTCATTGAGAAAATGGTGGTTTCCTAAGTTATGCAGATCTTCCAAATATTGATACATTTCTTTAAACAACTGCCTTACAAAATTCTAGGAAATACAAGAATATCCAAGCACACATTCCATTAGCCATCACTATAATAACATCAACATGCTTCATGGAGACTCTGAAAAACTCTCCTGTGCACTTGTTAGCGAACGAATGTAAAAAAGGCAAGTAACATTCATATAAATTAAAAAAGTTAAAGTAGCTTGGACCTCTTGAGCTCACTGTCAAAGTTGCAGGATGCCCCACCCATAGTGTTCCCCGGACCCCAAATTAAAAAGCGGTGGTGCACAAAATGGTGGCCCTAGATGTCTCACTGAAAACCTCTACCCACAGAGTCTCATTTAATATAACCATAGGAAAATAATTCCATTTGTTTTCAAATCAACATTCAGTTCTGAGGTTATGCACTCCCTTTTGACTCTTTGTTTGTTTGTTTGTTTGTTTGGAAACAGGTTCTGGTTCTGCCATCCAGGCTGGAGTGCAGCTGTGATCATAGCTCTCTGCAACCTCTTCCTCCTGGGTCAAGTGATCTTCTCACCTCAGCCTCCTCAGTAGCTGGGACTACAGTTACATGTCACCATGCTTGACTAATTTTTGTATATTTTGTAGAGATGAGGTTTTTCCATGTTGCCTAAGCTTGTCTCAAACTTCGGGGCTCAAGCGAACATCCCACCTTGGTCTCCCAAAGTCCTGGGATTCTAGGCATGAGACCCCATGCCTGGCTCACTTTGACTCTGAATACTTCTTCCTGGAATGCTCTTTTCTCCTGGACATCTCTAGAACTCTGTGACATTGCTTGTTATTCTTTCTGCCCCTGTGACTAGCATGCACAGACTCCTTTGTATCTTCCTCTTTTTTGCATATAGGCTTAAAGTAGACTATTTTTTTTTTTCAGTTTTCTCTCTTCAGCCCTCACCTGTTTTTTCCTTGATTTCTCTGATGGGTCTCCCCCCTACTACAGCATCAGATCCCATACATGTGGGGATGATTTCATACTTCATTAGTCATCCTCCACATGAGGACAATTTCCAATCACACGCCCCAGCCAATGCCTTTGCCTGAATCTCAGAATCGCATATTCAGCAGCATAATGTGCATCTACACCTAGATGCTCCTTAAACACATCCTCAGCATTTCTTTACCTGAGTTCGTCATTTCCCCTAGCACCACTGACAACATTTATCCAAGAGTTTTGATCAAAATCAACAGAAAATAACATTTTTTTATCAATCATTTTCCTCTCTCAAAATCAGTGATGTTTTCTTAGTCTCCGATGTGTTTTTTTATTTTCCCCAACTCCTCAAAGGCCACTTGTTTCTTTAAATAAATTCATTTTTAAGCTCCTTTAGCATTTTGAGATGTTACCTCTCCAGTCCTCGGTTAAGATATCTAGGCATTATTTAAAATACCTAGGATTTATTTCCCTTAGCATGATGGTTTCCTGGTTCATCCTTGTAACAGGTTTCCATGTTATATCCCTTTGTATTGTCATGTAATAGTCTAGTAAGAATGTATATAGATATAACATTTTCTTCAGCAGTTCATTAGTTCATGGACATTTGGGTTGTTTCCAATTTTTGAGTATTGTAGATAACATTGCTATGAACATTTGTGTGACTTGTGTGTGTATGTGTATTAGTATTTTTAAAGTATTTTTACATAGCTACCAAGGAGTGGAATTGCTGGATCCTATGGTAGCTAATGTTCAATATTTTGTGGAACCTCAAAAGTACAGTACAAAGTGGCTTCATGATTTTATTAGTCTGGCCAACAATGTATGAAGATTCTAATTTCTAGCTAGCTACCTAGCTAGCTATCAGTCATGTTTAATACACCTATCCTAGTGGCGGTGAAGTGATATTATACTGTGGGTTTTATTTCTACTTATCCAAAGGCGAGTAATGTTGAATATCCTATTGTCTAATTGTATATATTTTGTGGAGAGCTGTCTACTCAAATCCACTGCCCATTTTAAACTAGGTTATCTTTTTTATCATTGAGTTATACAAGTTAATTGTATATTCTGTGTTGTAATAACTTATCAGATATACAATTTGTAAATATTACCTCTATTCTGTATTTTTTCACTTTTTGATGATGTTGTGCATAGTATGACATTTTAAATTTTGATGCGATACAGTTTACTGGCTTTTCTTTTGTTGTGAGTGCTTTTAGTATCAAATCTAAGAAATGATTGACTAAGCAAAAGTCATAAAGATTTACTACTATGTTTACTTTTAAAGGTTTCATAGCTCTTAGAGATTTATTGGTCTTTTAAAAAATACTTCCGTATATGATATAAGCATCCAACTTCATTTATTTTCATATGAATATACCGTTATGTCACAGCCATTTATTGAAATAATTTTTCCCCATGGAATTATCTTGGCATCCTTGCTGAAAATGAATTGGAAATAAACAGAAGAGTTTATTTCTGGATTCTCTATTATCTTCCATCTTATCTTCATGCCAGTACCATACTGTCTTGATTATTCTAGAGATGCATTAAATTTTGAAATGAAGAAGTGAGAGCATCAACTTTTCAAGATTGCCTTTAGTATTCACCATCCTCTGTATTTCTAAATGGATTTTAGGATCAGATTGGAAATTTCTAGGAAAAAAACTGAAATATTGAGAGCAATTCTGTTTAATCTGTACATTAATTTGAGGAGGGCATCTTGATAATCTTAATTTATCTAATCTATAAACAGGAGACATGTTTTTATTTGCTTAAATAAATTTTAACATAATTCAATAACTTTTTAGTTTTTCATGTAAAAATCATGATGTTGTATTACACTTATTTTAAGTATTTTATTCAATTTGGTGCTATTGTAAAAGGAAGTATTTCCTTAATTTTATTTTCAGATAGCCCATTGCTAGCGTATAAAAATACAATTAATTTTTGTATATTGATCTTGTATCCTGGAACCTTGTTATACTTACTAATTAATTCAAATTGTTTGTGTGTGTTTGTGTGTATTCCTTAGAATTTTCTATAGGTAAGATCATACTATCTGAAAACAGAACTTTTATTTCTTTCTTCTGAATCTGAAGGCCTTTGATTTCATTTTCGCGCCTAATTGTTCTTGCGAAACTGTCCATTACAATGCTAAATAGAAGTGATAATAGTGGACTTCCTTGTCATGTTCCTGATTTTTGAGAGGAAGAATTAAGTCTCTCACCATAAAGTACAAAGTTAGGTATGGAACAATCACATATGACTTCAATGACATTTAGTTTTCATTTCTAATTTGTTGACTTTTTATTATTAAAGAGTATTGGATTTTGTCAAATGATTTTCTGTGTCTATGAAGACACTGTTTCTTTTCCTTCTCTTTTTTCTATTACATAGTATATTTTTATAATTCAGGTATTAAATAGTATTACTTAGTATATTAAATAACACTTTATTTCGTATGTGTTATGCAGGATGTTTTTGAAAGGTAGAATATTTGACTACTTTGTCAGTTAGCAGATGATTAAAATAATTCAGTAAGTATGATAAAGTTAGGATTTGAACCATAAGAAATTCTGAGGTGACTTCCGCCAAGATGGCCAAATAGGAACAGCTCTGGAGTGCAGATCCCAGCAAGAGAGATGCAGAAAACGGGTGTTCTCTGCAATTCCAACTGAGGTTTCAAGTTCATTTCAATGGGACTGGTTGGACAGTAGGTGTGGCCCAGGGAGGGCAAACCGAGGCAGGGCAGGGTGCTGCCCCACCAGGGTAGTGAAACCAACAGGAAGATCAGGGACTTCACTCCCTCAGTACTCAAGTTCAGATATTGTGCTTCTCCCATGCCCTTTGCAACCCACAGTACAGGAGAATGCTGCTGGGCTGAGAAGCACTGCGAGTTGCCAGCACAGATCTGAATGATAGCTCTGGCCTGCCCAGCACTGGGAGTTGTCAGCACAGAACTGGGCAGAGGTTTTGGCTAGCACAGAGAGCTCCTGCAGGATGGATCTACTCGCCCCCCACAAAGAGGTAGAGCTGAAAGCAGGGAGACAGGTCATACAGCTTGGCAGGTCCCACCCCCACAAAGATTAGCAAACTGAAGCCCTCTCACTTGAGAGTTTCGCAGCCAGCACATCAGTCCAAGCACCACCCGGGAGGATCGAGCTTGGTGGGGATGAGGACATTCGCCATTGCAAAGGTGGGTCTAATCTCACCTGTGCAAACAAAAGCCAGAGAAAGACTACACAGCGGCTGGGCTAAGTCCAAGGCAGCCCGGCAGTGCCTCTACAGGCAGACAAGGAACAGACTGCCACCTCAAGTGGCTCCCTGGATCAAAGGTAGATAACCCCATGAAGATGAGAAGAAACCAGCACAAAAAGGATGAAATCATCAAAGACCAGAATGCCTCTCTTCCTCCAAGGAATCACAACTCTTCACCAGCAAGGGAACAAATCAGGATGGAGAATGAGTTTGATGAATTGACAGAAGCAGGCTTCAGAAGGTGGATAATAACAAACATCTCTGAGCTAAAAGAACATGTTAGAAACCAATGCAAAGAAACTAAAAACCTTTAAAAAAAAAGGTTAGATGAAATGCTAACCAGTAAAACCGGCTTAGAGAAGAACATAAATGACCTGATGGAGCTGAAAAACACAGCATGAGACTTCGTGAAGCATACACAGGTTCAGTAGCCAAATCAATCAAGAAGACGAAAGGATATCAGAGATTGAAGATCAACTTTATGAAATAAAATGACAAAGCAAGAATATAGAAAAAAAGGAAAAGAAATGTACAAAGCCTCCAATAAACATGGGACTATGTGAAAAGAACTAATCTACACTTGATTAGTGTACCTGAATGTGATGGGGAGAATGAATCCAAGCTGGAAAATACTCTTTAGGTTATTATCCAGGAGAACTTCCCCAACCTAGCAAGGCAGGCCAACATTAGAATTCAGGTAATACAGAGAACATCACAAAGATATTCCACAAGAATAACAACCCCAAGGCAAAGAATCATCAGATTCACCAGGGTTGAAATGAAGGAAAAAATTCTAAGGGCAGCCAGAGAGAAAGGTCAGGTCACCCACAAAGTGAAGCCCATCAGACTCACAGTGGATCTCTCTGCAGAAATGCTACAAGCCAGAAGAGAGTCAGGGCCAATAGTCAACATCCTTAAAGAAAAGAACTTTCAACCCAGAATTTCATATCCAGCCAAATTAAGCTTCATAAGCAAAGGAGAAATGAAATTCTTTATAGACAAGCAACTGCTGAGGGATTTCATCACCACCAGACCTGCCTTACAGGAGCTCCTGAATGAAGCACTAAACAGCAAAAAGAACAACCAGTACCAGCCACTGCAAAAACGTACTAAATGGTAAAGACTAATGATGCAGTGAAGAAACTGCATCAACTAATGGGGAAAACAACCAGCCAGTAACAAAATGACAGGATCAAGTTCACACATAACAATATTAAAGTTAAATGTAAACGGCCTAAATGCCCAAATGAAAACACACAAACTGGCAAACTGGATAAAAATTCAAGACCCATTGCTGTGCTGTATTCAGAAAACCCGTCTCATGTGCAAAGACACACATAGACACAAAATAAAAGGATGGAAGATTTATCAAGCAAATGGAGAGGAAAAAAAAGCAGGGGTGGCTAGTTACCACATGGACTTTAAACCCACAAAGATCAAGAGACAAAAAAGGGCATTACATAATGGTAAAAGGAACAATGCAACAAGAAGAGCTAACTATCCTAAATATATATTCACCCAATAGAGAAGCACCCAGATACATAAAGCAAGTTCTTAACCACCTACAAAGGGACTTAGACTCCTGCACAATAACAGTGGGAGACACTCCACTGTCAATATTAGATCAACAAGATAGAAAATCAACAAGGATATCCAGGACATGAATGCAGATCTGGACTAAGCAGACCTAATAGACATCTATAGAACTCTCCATCCCAAATTCACAGAATATACATTCTTCTCAGCACCACATCACACCTACTCTAAAACTGACCACATAATTGGAAGTAAATCACTCCTCAGCAAATGTAAAACAATGGAAATCATAACAAACAGTTTCTCAAACCACAGTGCAATCAAATTAGAACTCAGGATTAGGAAACTCACTGAAAGTCACACAACTGCATGGAAACTGAACAACTGGCTCCTGAATGATGACTGGATAAACAACAAAATGATGGCAGAAATAAAGATCTTCTTTGAAACCAATGAGAACGAAGGCACAATGTACCAGAATCTCTGGGACACATTTAAAGCAGTGTCTATGTGGAAATATATAGCAATAAATGCCCACATGAGAAGCAAAGAAAGATCTAAAATTGGCACCCTATCATCAAAATTGAAAGAGCTAGAGGAGCAAGATGAAAAAAACTCAAAAGCTAGCAGAAGACAAGAAATAACTAAGATCAGAGTAGAAATGAAGGAGATAGAGACACAAGAAACCCTTCAAAAAATCAGTAAATCCAGAAGCTGGTGTTTTGAAAAGATCAACAAAATAGACAGACTATAGCCAGACTAATAAAAAGGAAAAGAGAGAAGAATCAAATAGATGCAATAAAAAATGATAAAGGGGATATCGCCACCAATTCCATAGAAATACAAACTACCATCAGAGATTACTACAAACAACTCTATGTACATAAACCAGTAAATCTGGAAGAAATGGATAATTTCCTGGACACTTGCACCCTCCCAAGACTAAATCAGGAAGAAGCTAAAACTATGAATAGACCAATAATAAGGGCTGAAGTTGAGGCAGCAATTAATAGCCTACCACCCAATAAAAGCCCAGGTCCAGATGGATTCAGAGCCAAATTCTGCCAAACGTTCAAAGAGGAGCTGGTACCATTCCTTCTGACACTATTCTAAACAACACAAAAAGAGAGTATTCTCCCTAACTCATTTTATGAGACCAACATCATCCTGATACCAAAACCCAGCAGAGACTCAACTAAAAAAGAAAATTTCAGACCAATATCCATGATGAACATAGATACAAAAATCTTCAATAAAATACTGGCAAACTGAGTGCAACAGCACATCAAAAAGCTTATGCAACATGATGAAGTAGGCTTCCTCCCAGGGATGCAAGGCTGGTTCAATGTATGCAAGTCTATAAATGTATTCCAAAACATAAACAGAATCAGACAAAATCCACATGATTTTCTCAATAAATGCAGAGAAGGCCTTCAACAAAATTCAACAGCCCTTTATGCTAAACACTCTCAATAAACTAGGTATCAGTGGAACATACCTCAAAATAATAAAAGCTATTTACAATAAACCCACAGCCAATATCACACTGAATGGGCAAAAACTGGAAGCATTCCCTTTGAAATCTGGCACTAGACAAGGATGTCTTCTCTCACCACTTGTATTCAGTATAGTATTGGACACTCTAGCCAAAGCAATCAGGCAAGAAAAAGGAAATAAATGATATTCAATTAGGAAAAGAGATAGTCAAATTGTCTCTATTGGCAGACAACATGATTGTATATTTAGAAGACCCCATTCTCTCAGTCCAGTCTCCTTAAATTCATAAGCAACATCAGCAGTCTTAGGATATAAAATCAATATGCAAAAATCACAAGCATTCCTCTACAACAATAACAGAGAGCCAAATCAAGAGCAAACTCCCATTCATAATTGCTACAAAGAGAATAAAATACCTAGGAATACAACTAACAAAGGATGTAAAAGACCTCTTCAGGGAGAACTCCAAACCACTGCTCAAGGTATAAATAAGAGAGGACACAAACAGATGGAAAAATATTCCATGCTCATGTTTAGGAAGAATCAATATCATGATAAAGGGAGCACGTCTGCCAGGAGCTCTCGACCTGCAAGGGGATTCCAACCTGGATGGGGGGGTGCACGGAAGACAAAGAATGACAGAAAGCGGGGTCTGGAGGGTTGAGTAGCTGTTGCCTCACCAACAACTTTATTCGTGCTCAGGGTCAGTTTATATACCTTTCTTAGGTATGTGCCTACGTGATACAAAGGGGAACATAAAGTCTTAAGGTAGAAAAACAAGTTACAACACTGCAGAATAAGGACAATGGAAGGGTCAGCTTACACAATCCACCAGAGCAGGTGATCACACTCTCTCATCAGAGGGTAAGTCGTTTATCTTCTGGAAAAGTCAGCAAAGTCAAAACCATGTCTTTGTAGAAAACTCAATTATCATACACAATGCATCTCGTGACTGCATGACCCTCTAGTAATTGCCCACAAGGTTTATCTTTAACCTAAGTCTCTTTCTGTTCCTGCTTTGCTATAGCTCGACTTCCCTCAACTGGAGACACTGTATCTGGGCTCAAGCCCTCCGTATTGTGAAGCCCAATTTCCAGGGGGCCTCACACGGGAGCGTTCCCCACATCATGAAAATCGTCTTACTGCCCAAAGTAATTTATAGATTCAACATTGTCCCCATCAAGCTACCACTGACCTTATTCACAGAAATAGAAAAAAAAACACTTTAAACTTCATATGGAATCAAAAGAGAGTTCACATAGCCAAAACAATTCTAAGCAAAAAGAACAAAGCTGGAGGCATCACACTACCTGATTTCAAACTATACTACAAAACTACAGTAATCAAAACAGTATGGTACTGGTACCAAAACAGAGATATAGACCAATGGAACAGAACAGAGGTCTTGGAAGAAACACCACACATCTACAACTATCTGATCTTTGACAAACCTGACAAAAACAAACTATTGGGAAAAGATTCCCTGTTTAATAAATGGTGTTGGGAAAACTGGCTAGCCATGTGCAGAAAACAGAAGCTGGACCCCTTCCTGACACCTTACACTAAAATTAACTCCAGATGAATTGAAGATTTAAACATAAGACCTAAAACCATAAAATCCCTAGAAGAAAACCTAGGCAAATCCATTCAGGACATAGGCATAAGCAAGGACTTCATGACTAAAACACCAAAAGCATTAGCAACAAAAGCCAAAATAGAGAAATGGGATCTAATTAAACTCCAGAGCTTCTGTACAACAAAAGAAACAATCATTAGAGTGAACCAGCAACCAACAGAATGGGAAAAAATGTTTGCAAGCTACCCATCTGACAAAGGGCTAATATCCAGAGTCTACAAAGAACTAAAGCAGATTTACAAGAAAAAAAAAATCCATTCGAAAGTGGGTGAAGGATACAAACAGACACTTGTTAAATGGAGACATATATGAGGTCAACAAACATATGAAAAATGCTCATCACGACTGGTCATTAGAGAAATGGAAATCAAAACCACATTGAGATACTATCTCAAGCCAATTAGAATGGTGATCATTAAAAAATCTGGAGGCAACAGATGCTGGAGAGGATGTGAAGGAGGAACATTTTTACATGGTTGGTGGGAATGTAAATTAGTTTCACCATTGTGGAAGACAGTGTGCCAATTTCTCAAGGATCTAGAAATAGAAATTGCATTTGACCCAGCAATCCCATTACTGGGTATATACCCAAAGGATTATAAATTGTTCTATCATAAAGACACATGCACACAAATGTTCATTGTGGCACTGTTGACAATAGCAAAGACCTGGAATCAACCAAAATGCCCATCAACGATAGACTGGACAAAGGAATATACACCATGGAATACTATGCAGCCATAAAAAGTGACGAGTTCATGTCCTTTCTAGGGACATGGATGAATCTGGAAACCATCATTCTCAGCAAATTGACACAGGAACAGAAAACCAAACACTGCATGTTCTTACTCATAGATGGGTGTTGAACATTGAGAACACATGGGCATAGGGAGGGGAATATTACACACTGGGGTATGTTCAGAGTTGGGGAGCTAGGGGAGGGACAGTGGAGTGCACAAGGTTGGGGAATGATAACACTGGGAGAAATGCCTGATGTAGATGATGGGGGGAATGGAGACAGCAAACCACTTGGCACGTGTGTACCTATGCAACAAGCCTGCAAGATCTGCACATGTATCCCAGAACTTAAAGTACAATAAAAAAAAGAAAAAAATTGTGAGGTGTTTGAATGATTAAAACTAATCCATGTTGACAACCAATTACATTAATATTATAGACATTTTGGGAGACTCATAAGAATACATGTGAGTTTTTCCTTCAGCATACATTCATGTTTTGGTCAGAAACAAGACTAGAGAACATAAACTTTACAGCTAGAGAATACATTGCTCCCATGCTTATACCAGTTGAGTAGTATGACCCAGGAGAATAAGAAGTATCATTTTTAGGCTTATACCAGCACCACACACTCAGAATTTGCCAGATTCAACTTTTATTCTCAGAATAAATGCAGCATTCTTAAATTTGTTTTCTCTGGGAACTGACTTGAGTTATTCATCTTATAATATATTCACTCATTTGGTTGTGAAAGATCTAAGCGTTACTTTAAAAGCAACTTCTTAACTATAATGAAAGTGTCAAACCTGATTAAATGTATGACAGTTTTCTTAATATTGCTACAATTATTTTAGACTTCTTGATTAATTGGCATGATATCAAGAGCAGTTCACTGAAAAACTATAAAAGATGTTTTTACATTTCATGAAAGTGTTATTTGGTTTGAAAAATCACATAGGACTTTCACATAAAAACAAAATAGAAAAAATATTTATGTTCATTTTCATATTTATATATTATACGTAATATATTAGCTTTTATATATTATAAAGTATTGTTTTAAAATTTTTCTTTATTAGTACTTAATAAATATACATTTTAGTCAAATAAATACTGCTTTCCTTGATAAGCTTTAAATTGTGTGCATCTAGCTGTAAAATAATGGTTTTTGTAAGAATTTTTACTATGTGCATTCCAAGATTGAGTCACGTATTTGTTATCCCACTGTTCAGGTATGTATGTGCTGACACTGATATATCAAAAATTTGATTTAATCTCATGCCTACATTCACTTTGCTATGATTGCTATGTTAAGCTAAGCACAACATACAAAAATGCCTACTTAAAAAACAGAAAGATGTGTTTATCTGTAAGAAAAATATGAATTATAAATCAAGATGTCAAAACTTTATGAGAGGGAACTAGAATGAACAAATAACTAATACAACCATTTAACAAAAACCTGAAAAAAGATGTAACTCCTACTTATTCAGTGTCTGAGCTGTTATACTTCCAGTTAAGAGTAACTCAATAAATTTACTTTAAGCTCTGACATCTCAGAACTGACTTTTTGAGAAACTTAGTAACAAATGGTTAAAATCACACTGGCTTCATTAGCTCTACCTTTCTTACATAAATGATCAGTGTAATTGAATCATTTCCAGTTAAAGTTGGCCTGCTGTTGGTTCACATAAAGAAGAGTTTTGTATAAAAAATGATATTAAGTCTCACATTGTTCAATCATCATGATTGTCCTTTTCAGTCAACAGCTTTTCTTTTAGAAATGTTTCCTAATATGGTTTCTTTTCTGAGTCTTTCAAAAATATTTAGCAATGTAACTTATTTTGGAAAATGTGATACATTTTTCTCTTCTTTTTGGTTCTGGATTCTCCGTTCAGTTCTCCCATTGTCCATTTGCTTTGTCTCCTGTATTTATGATGTAGGCTAATGCTTGTGCAGGTTGCTTCATAGGCATGTAGAACCCACTCTGACCAAAACTTGGCATCTCCACACTCCTTTACATTCATTTGCTCAAAAACACTGGCTATCTATATTAACACCACTGATCACTGGATGACTGCATGGAAGGCTACACTGTAATTAAGAAGAGCAAGTTGAACTTGACATGAATGAAGTGAATCCAAAATGGGTAGCTGCGGTTGGTGACAAAAAGGTTTTACAAGAACTGCTTAGTCAACACATAATTTTTTTTTTCTAGCAGCATGAGAAGCTCAGTCCCAAGAGAAAGGAAAATTAACAGCTTTATAGATTAAAGATTGAAGACTTGCAAGTTAGCTGTGGAAGGGAAACCAGGATCATAAGATGTAAGCGTGTGCTGAAGTCACTGCACCGCAGTGTAGAAAGACTGGCTGGTATCCACCAAGACTAATTTCTTGCTGGTCACAGAATTGGATGGCATTTTCTAGCCTCACTTTCAGTTAGGTGTGCACATGTGATTGAGTAGTAAGTACTAACGATATGCACCAATTCTTCAAAAAAAAGGGGACCGGAAGTTAGAAGACAAAAGCCTTCAAATCAGTGAGAAATTTTTCTTTATGCAAAAAACAATTCCAAGTACAACACACAACATGTTTCCCATCAGAAAACATGAAGGCGTAAAGAAAGCACAAAATTTTTAACAGTTGAAAGAAAAAAGTTACAGTCTGGTATGTTTTGGCTTTGTGTCCCCCAAAATCTCATGTTGAATTATATTACCGTAATCTCCATGTGCTGTAAGTGGGATCCAGTGGGAGGCGATTTGAACTGGGGAGTCAGTTTCCCCATACTGTTCTCATGTAGTGAATAAGTTTCACAGGATATGAAGGTTTTATCAGGAGTTCCGCTTTTGCATCTTCCTCATTTTCTCTTGCCACCACCATGTGGCAGGAGTGCCTTTCTCCTCCCACCATGATTTTGAGGCCTCCCCAGCCACATGGAAGTGTTAAGTCCAATTAAACCTCTTTTTCTTCCCAGTCTCATGTTTGTCTTTATCACCAGTGTGAAAATGGACTAATACACAGTCCCTAATCATTTATCTAACAAAAATATCCTTCAGGAATGAAGGAGAAATCAAGACATTCTCATACGAAGGAAAATGAATTTATTACTCACAGACCTATCCTACAAGAATTACCTAAGAATCTTCTCTCAACAGAAAGGAAATGATAAAAGAAGAAATCATAGAACATCTGAAAGAAAGAAAACACAATAAAAAATAAAAACATATGTACATACAGTATTTTTCTCGTGTTTTCTAAACATTTATTGAGCCAAAAAATTACTATTTATGTATTTCATTGTATAATGTTATACATCCATAAAATTTTCTAAAATAAGTGTCTGCAAAAAACAAAAACAAAAAAAATGAGTTAAAAATGTGAATTGGCCATTTGCAAAAATTATACAAATGAACTTAAATATATGAAAAGATGTCCAATTTTACTTTTGATAAAAGAAAGGGAGTAAGAAAATGACAGCACCACCATTTCTCACCTATATGACTGGCAAAAAAATCACAAACTTGCCATCCTATGTTGCCAAGGCTGTTATTGCAATTCTGTCCTCCACATGCTGCTATTGGAATGCCAAAGTTTGCCTGTATGGAGGAGAATTTGGTGACATCTAGCAAAATTACATATGCCTTTAGTTTTTAACACAGCAGTCTTACCTCCGATAATTTATCTTAAAAGATACTTCTTAAATACAAAACAACATGCGTGCAAAGTTATTAACTGTGACATTGATTATAATAGGAAAATGTTGGAAAACCATAATATTCAGGAGAATGATTAAAGAAACTACATTCATCCACATAGTAGACTTTAAGAGCTATAAAACAGAATGGATATGTTAATAGATTGAGAGTGATGGTTTCCAGATATATTGCAAAGGCTAAATAAATATGGGAAAAAGTTATCGCTCAATTCTAATGAATTACAAGTATCTCATGGGTTAACTCGAGCATGTGCGTTTATTGCGTTGATTTCACGAACTGAACTGCCAATTTGTGACCCTTCTCCAAGCTCTATCCTTGGCCTACAGCACCCACTCTCATAGCCTAATTACAGTTCAACCAATGGTTCTTAAGCTTTTATTGGAAACTAATACAAAGCACAAGCAAGAAACTCTAAGAATGCCATGTAAACTGTTCAGTGATGGAGCCTCACTGTATTGTCATGATCTATTAAATTCTACCTTAGAATCCAAGTTAAAAGATCCCTTGAAAGAAGAGCTACATGATACACATAGTTCCCACTTATCCATGATTTCCAGGTATGGTACTGAACTCTATATATACTATGTATTTTTCTTTACATGCATACCTATGATAGAGGTTAAGTGGGGACTACTTGTATCATCTAGCTCTTCTTTCAAGGAATTTTTGAACTTAAATTATAAGACAATTTAATGGATTATGACAACACAATATTATAAGTCCTGGAATGAAACTATAATAGGCAGAATAAAGATAGGGAGAGTTGTGATGAGGATGAATTTCTTAAGTGAGGTAGCTGGTGTCTGAATTAATGATTAACAGCTCAATTGTCATGGCGAAAGATTGGTGAGGTTGCCATTCCTGGAAGATATAGTAGTCCCCCCTTACCCATAAATGAAACATTCCAAGGTAAAGTTTTTGGCATTCACTGGGGGTCTTAAAACATCGCCCCTATGTATAAGAAGAGACTACTGTATTTAATTACTTTAAAGAATTTATGCTTAGCAAATATAGTAATTTCTTGACCATGGTTCATAATTAATAA
The DNA here is from genome assembly GCA_004027715.1 of Plecturocebus donacophilus. Classification (NCBI taxonomy): domain Eukaryota; kingdom Metazoa; phylum Chordata; class Mammalia; order Primates; family Pitheciidae; genus Plecturocebus; species Plecturocebus donacophilus. The sequence goes on along the minus strand of PVKP010005669.1, from coordinate 44,861 downwards.
ATATATTTTTCGGTAATAGATAAATGAATAAATTAATAAGAGGCATGATAAATGGATACTAAGCAATAAGACTTAAGGATTTCAGGGTAGAATTATTTTTTCAAAATGACCCCATGTTAACAAAATGCCATTTATTTATTCTTAGTAAACTTGCAAATTCTAGATTCTATACTACTTTCAGCCAGCAGTCTGGTCAATGACTACTGGGTTTAAAAAAATCTATAGTAATATTTCAAGGTATATTTTGCACATTCTAATATGTCACTCACTTAGCAGAAAGTCAGTTCAATTGGCAGCAAACTTATCTTACTGCTTGAGTGATTGTAGGTTAGATATTTATTTTCCATATGAAATGATAACGGAAGGTGTGGCCTTCATAAACATCTACTTGTTAATATTGGTAAGTTCCTCATTATGTGTCAGGCTGTGCTCAGCCTGGGCAGAAAGGACACAGAGGTGAATGTCATGGGGCTCTGCTATGACAGCAGAGTAACTACTGTAGAAAAGATGCAGCAAACGTGTCCTGAGGCAGAGAGGACAGAGCAGCAGTTACCTCGGGGATCAGGGCAGCTTTGCTGGAGGAGATGCCCATTTTTCATGAAGGAAGCAGACTTCACCAGATTCAGAAAGATGTTGAGATTCACTTGGGGTGGGAGCAAAATATTATGGAAAATATTAGCAAGAGTTATAGATTGTAATCTCAAACCTTTTGGAAGCCCAGAGGGTTTTATTGAGGAAGGCCAAAGGCAGCCACTTCATTTACATTAGCATAGGAAAGAGATAGAGATGGTCAGAGGATCAAAGGCCTTCCTAGTTTAAGTACATTTACCCCATATTCCTTTGTCTCCACTCTGTTTACTCATGTAAACTTTGTGCTGGGGGGTCCTCTCAGGGGGAGATAAAGGGAAATTACCTATTACTAGAGTTCACTCTGGGCCTGGAAACTAAAGCTTTTATCAGTCATAAAACCATTCTTCTAACCATGTTTATTATCCACAAGTGTGTTGTCTTAGGACCTCTGTTGTAAAATTCATACTGAATAAATGTAATGATGGAGAGGGAGTCTTGGTTGATTGATTGGTTGCATTTCATCCTCTAAAAGCAGCCGACAGCCATCCCTAGCCCACTTGTACCACTGTAATGGTGTGAGAGTGCATTCATTCATCCATCCTTGAGTCAGCGTCTGCAGGCCAGACCTCTGCCTATGGGGGTCAACATCTCAGAAAGAAGGCAGGGCATCCCTGAAACAGAATCAGCTGAATCATTTCAGCAGCTGTCATATATTTATACTGAAACATATTTGTGTTGATCTCTTCAACTCAGGTATTTCGCAACATATTAATGCCAATATGTTTAAATATAGGCAAAAAACTCAAGCATTTTTTTCATAGATATTCCGTGATGATTACTGGGATGCTTTTTTTTTTTTTGGAAGACAAAAATCTCTACAAATCACCATGTCCTTATTTGCTGGTACCATAACAAAGGCTGGTTCTCCCTATCAGTTTTCCAGCTTGGCCCAAGAAGCACATGCTGCTCAGGAGTAGTGAGGAAATGACGTTGGCTGAAGGCCAGTGTTTGGGGGAAGTAGGAAGCAGCACCCTTTGAGATGGGCACGTTTTATTGCAGCCATATTGTGAGGAGGGGGTAGCATTAAATGAGGTAGAGATTACAGAAGATGAAGAGGCAGGTTTGGGATGGAAGACACTAAATTTGGAATTGAATGTGTTAAGTTTGAGGTCACTGTCAGATATCCAGAAGGAGAAATGAAGAGAAGTCATGAATTGGGCATATGTGTTTGCCATATTTATGGATGAAGTCCAGATTTCTCTCCATCAAACACTAAAAACAAAAATGGAGAATAAAAATCAAAACAAGAGAAGTCTTGCTATGACTCTTTATTTTAATTCTACTCCCAGAAAGAGCAATGCAGAGAAACAAGATAGTGGCCTGGGGTAGGTGGCTGATGTCCATACTTAGAAGGCAGCATGGTACCATGATTTTTTCCCAAAACTTACTGAGGAAAATGAAACAACAGCTCTGATTCCTTGCATAATTATCTTAGCAAAAGCTGCGATGCATTGTGATGGATACAGGAACAGGACCAGATGCACTGGGCACCAGGCTCATAATTAAGCACAGGAGTTTGTAATTACCTTCTCCTCTTGTGAGAAGAAAAGGATAATTAAACAGCCAAGTCCCAGCAGATATTCAAAAAGCGTTTCTGATTGTCAAGGTGAGCCCTAAATTCACTTGTACTTTAACTCTTGACAGTATCAGGGAATTATTTTTTTCCCCTAAAGTATTTAATGTTTCCTGAAATAATTGCTTCAAGTCTGAAGTGATCGCATAGGTTGGCTTTAAAAATTCAGGCAGTAAACATGTATTAAATAACTACCAGGTCGGGGTGTGTGTGAGGCTTTGGTGTTGACGTGCTCAGGTCTTGTCCTCAGATAGTTCACATTCTAAAGGAATTGATGATCCTGGAGCCAGTGTATAATGTATAGTGGTTGATGTTTTAATAATGATTTTTAGATTTTTCTTTTTACCTTTCAGACTGGAGGAGTTTGTGTCATAGGTTTTAGCTACCAGAAAAACTGGAAGTCTTTGTCAAGAGGTGAGTTAAAGGGACATCAGATCTCAACCCTGAATGAGGTGATGAGCCAGTTGTGTGACAATCTCGAGGAAGGGAGCTCTAGGCAGAGAGCACAGCTTAGTCAAAGGCCATCCAGCTAGAAATGAGGTTGCCCTTTGGAGGAACAGAAATAAGGCCAGTGCACCAGAAGCAAGTGTGCAAGCGGCGACTGGTAGTAGTCAAGGATGAGGTGCACACAGGTAAGACATTTTGATAATGCAGCAGATTGTTTGCAAAAATGTATAAGATCATGCCTCTCCCTGTTCCCAGGCTGCTTTGCAGTGTGACTTTCCAGCACCTCTTATAAAGAAGTGAAGTCTATTTCTAAACCCTTGAATCTGGCCTGACTTTTTACTTTGTTTGGGCACAGAACACAGAGGAAGTGTTGTTGTAACATTTCCAAACGTGGCTTTGCACAGTTCTACTCCCTGTGACTGAATATCATGTGAAAATGACTGGCTGCCACTCTGAAAGATGAAGTCCATGTGGAGAGAAACTAGCTGCTTCAGCCCACGGTCAGCTAGCCCCCAGCTGGCCACAGATGCAGGAGGGACCCCCAGCCAAGAGCAAATGAACCTGCATCAGGTCAGCCGCACCTCCTCTGTGAGCCCAGCCCTACTTATCAAAAACAGTGTTGTGAACTCAAAAAATGTTGTTCTCAGCCAATTTCCTCTAGGGTAATTTTTAATGGATTTCTTTATGGGTCAAAAACTAGCTGATGCAGGTAAACATCAGATTATATTGAACATTGTAAGCTACATTGAATAGTTTAGATATTAGTGCACTTGCTGTGCAAAAGACATTAAAGTACTTGAGATCAATTTCATGTTTTAATAGCATTCTGATGATTAGAAAAAGAGTTGAGGAAGGCCAAGAATGAGACCACTGAGATAATTTGGGAAACAGTTGCAATGGACAAGTGAAAATAATGTTGATTAGAGTATACTGGAAATGAAAGAAAAAGAATAGAAACATGTATATATTTTGACTAATAACAGGCAAGATTTAATGAATGACTATATACAGTTGGTGAGAGAAAGAAAAGAATCAACGATTCTTTCAACAAATATTGTGTGCTTATAAGTTTTTGAAAATGATAAACTATCACCTGAACAAAGGCACAATCTTATCATCATAGAACTACAGTATTCTAGATGTTAAACAGATATTCACAGAAATAAAGGCAGAATTACTACTGTTACAGTGTTTTTAGAGAAGAGGTTCATATATTGCTGTGGAAGCTTCCTGATACTGGAATCCATATAGTTTAGCACTGTGCTATATGGTATCATCTTTTAGATTACAGACTAGATATCTACATTAATTAATTTTGTCATTACAATGTTGACTTGTGGCCAGAATTCTTTTAGAAAATAAAATAGGTACGGATATCAGTATACATTACATAGGTTAGTGATACTTAGAATTTAATGAATTCAAGTTTTATTTTAAATTTATGTCATGCATTGAGAAATAATGTATGTGTGTGAGTATATTTGCATTCATCTGCAAAACAAAAATGTAGGAAAAGCATACATATAGCATAGGGTTTGAAATTATATTCTATATAAATATGGTTTAGGCCAGATGCTTATCGACTTCCTGTTAAAAAGTCTCTAATAGTAGGGAGTAGAGATACTTATCTCTTATCTTGTAATGTAAGAAAAAATATAAACTGTCTCACCTAGTTTGCTGAAATAGTTAGATCTGCATTCAGTTTTTAGCCCAGAGCAAAGTGATGTTGGTCAATTGCTACTGACATAACAGCTATGAGTTTTGCAGGAAAAGTGGCTAACTTCCACAGAAAAATTAAAAATTATATTCTATTTCCTTCTTTATTTTTTCTCCATGTTGGTCAGGCTGGTCTTGAACTGCTGACCTCAGGTGATCTGCCCACCTCAGTCTCCCAAAGTGCTGAGATTACAGATGTGAGCCACCGCATCCTGCCTTTTTCTTGCTTTTCTAGTGCCTTGAGTTGCATCATTAGGTTGTTTATTTGAAGGCTTTCTATTTTTTATGTGTTTACTGCTATAAAATTCCCTCTTAGTGGTGATTTTTCCATAAGTACAGGTTCTGATTTGTTATCAGTTATTTTAGCTAAGCATATTGCTATTTAAAATAAAATCAGGTTGTTTTATTTTTCTGTCAATATTACTTGTTTCTCCCTCTCTAGAGCTGTGTTAGTATCATGAGTATTAAAAAGCAAAGCCATTTTAAACATTGTTTAAATGAAATGTTACATAAACTTGACATATGAAGTGTTATACGACATAACATTAATAAATTAAGAAATAGTGTACTTTACTTTGGTTCAATAAATAAATATCAATAAAGTATGGTGTATGTATATATACACATATATACATATATTAATACACATATATACATATAGTGTGTATATATACCTATGTGTATATATATTACTATATGTATATATGTGTATATATAATATTATATATACATATACATAGTAATGTATATATTACACCCATGTATATATAAAATATATATTATAATATATATAATATTACTATGGTAACATGCAATTAAAATACTACTCAGTTAATTGATTGTATATAAATTAGCTCAAATATCAAAATATATCTTTGAAATTTCTTAACTTTTTAAGCTTGAATTATCACAAATACCATCCCAGAGTTACCTGTATAATGTAGAATTTCTGATTTGCATTGGAGTTGTATATATGATGGGAGAAAATATTTGAAGAAATGCAAACGGAAACACTTAAGTATTATCCTTTATTCTAGAGTCATTCTATATCAACTATTTTTTGAAATAATGGGTCAGTAATATGGACAGAAAAATGAAACAACCTGATTTTATTTTAAATAGCAATGTGCTTAGCTAAAATAACTGATAACAAACAAGAAATTGTACATACAGGAAAATCACCACTGAGAGGGAATTTTATAGCAGTAAACACATAAAAAATAGAAAGCCTTCAAATAACCTAATGATGCAACTCAAGGCACTAGAAAAGCAAGAAAAAGTCTGGGTGCAGTGACTCAGACCTGTAATCCCAGCACTTTGGGAGACTGAGGTGGGCAGATCACCTGAGGTCAACAGTTCGAGACCAGCCTGACCAACATGGAGAAATCCTGTCTCCACTAAAAATACAATATCAGCTGGGCATGGTGGTGTATGCCTGTAATCCCAGCTACTCAAGAGGCTGAGGCAGGAGAATCCCTTGAACCCGGTGATCATTCATATTCAGTGATCATTCATACTCAGAGAAAGACCTGAGAAGACCTTAAGATTATGTCTCTGGCTAATTTTCAGCACAAAACAGCCTACAATTAAAACAAAAACTAAGGCAAAAAGCAGCAAACCCTGAGAAAGGGGTTTCTCTGCATAACATAGGAAGGGAGGAATGAGTTACCACATTATTAGGATGCAATCATTCATTTTTCAACAAAAAATAACAAGGCATACAAAAGACAAGTAAGTATAGTACATTAAAGAAATAAACAAAAACTTTCAGGGAGAAGAACCGGATGGTAGATCTGCTAAAGATTTTAAAACTATCTTCATGATGCCCAGCTAACTAAAGGAAGTTGTGGTGAAAGTCAAGCAAATGATATGTGAACAAAATAGAGTTGTCAGTAAAAAGAAAAAAGAAACCAAAAATAAATTCTGGAAATGAAAAGTACAATAACTAAAATTAAACACGAGTCAGTTTTGAATTCCTGCCTTTCTGGGATTCAAAAGCAAATGTGAGCAGGCAGAAGAAAGAATCAATGAACTGGAGGATAGGACAATGAACATGATGAAACCTGAGGATCAGAATTTTTAAAAATTAAAGAAAAGTGAACAGAGTCATCAAGTGGGACATCATCAAGCAGAACAACGTATGCAGTATGGGAGTGTCAGAATAAGAAGAGAAAGAGAAAGGGGCAGAATAGATGTTTTAGGATGTCATGACCAAAAACACACATTTGATGAAAGACATGAATATAAGCATCTGAAAACTCAGCAAACTCAAAATAAGCCTCAAAAAGAGATAAAAACCAAGACACATTATAATGAAATTATTAAAAGTCAAAGACACAAAATAAAAACAGGAAGAGGGAAATAATTCATCACATTAGAGGGATCTCCAATAAGATTATCAGATTTCTCATCAGAAACCTTAGAGGTCAGAAGGCAGGTAGTGGATATGTTCAAAGTGCTGAAAGAAAAAGAAGCCTGTAATTTTAGCACTTTCATAGCCAAGGAGAAAGGATCACTTGAGCTCCAGAGTTTCGGCCTGGTCAACATAGTAAGACCATCTCTACAATAAATTTTTAAAATTTTGCTGGGTTTGGTGGTGTGTGCCTGTGGTCCCAGGTACTCAGGAGGCTGAAGTGGGAGGATCCCCTGAGCCCAAGAGATTGAGGCTGCAATGAGCCATGATTGCACCACAGCGCTGCAGCCTGAGTGACCTTGTCGAAAAGAAAAAGTGAGACCTGTCAAAAAGAAAAAAAGAAAAGAGAAAAGACTATCATTGAAGAATCCTATGTCCAACAAAACTATCCTACAGAAGTGAAGGAGAAACTAAGGCATTCCAGGCAAACAAAAGCTGAGGGAGTTAATCACAAGTAGAGCTGCCCTTCAGAAAATGCTAAAGGGAGTTGTGGAAGGTGAATGGAAGGACACTACATAGTAATGTGGCCATATGAAGAAATTAAATCTCAATAAAAGTAAACACAAAGGCAATTATACAAGCTACTATTACTGTAATGGCAGTTTGTAACTCCTTTTTGTTTTCTACATGATTTTTGAGATAAATACATAAAAAAACAGTGACTTAAAGGATGGAATCATTGTAACTTTGTTGTGTAACCCCATATTTTATTTTTAATATGACTTCAGAGAATAATGCATTTAAAATAATTATTTTTTTCTGAATATGAAACTCGTAAAGATGTAATTTTGTGGCATGAACAGCTGAAAGGAGAGGGGACAGAGCTGGAAATATGTGTTTATATGTTTACAGGCTGTGTGCAGTGATTCATGTCTGTAATCCCAGCACTTTGGAAGTCCGAGGCGGGTGGATCACCTGAGCTCAGGAGTTTGAGACCAACCTGGTCAACATGGTGAAGCCTTGTCTCTACTAAAAATTACAATAATTAGCTGGACATGGTGCACACCTGTAATCCCAGCTACTTGGGAGGCTGAGGCAGGAGAATTGCTTGAACCTGGGAGACAGAGGTTGCGGTGAGCCAAGATCATGTCATTGCACTCCAGCCGGGTGACAAGAGAGAAATTCCATCTCAAAAAAATAATAATTCTGATTACAGTGTTATAAGGTTAGAATGTTATATGTAATCCTTATAATAACTATAAAGAAAATAACTGTAGACTATATAAAAAATGAAGTGAGGGAGAAATTTAAATGTCTTACTATAATATAACTAAACCTCAGAGAAGGAAGCAATGTGAAAAATGAAAAACAAAGATGCTATAAGCCATATAGAAAACATAACAAAATGGTAGAAGCAAACCTCTGATGATTTAGATATAAATGAATTAAACTTTCTAAGTAAAATACAAATGTTGGGAGAAGGGAGAAAAACAAATTATCCAACTATATGCTGTCTATAAGAAACTCATTTTAGGTCACCAAACACAAATAAACTTAAAGTGAAAGGTTGGAAAAAGATTCTGCAGGTATCATAACAAAAAGACATCAGGAATGGCTATACTAATATCAGATCAAATAAATTTTAAATCAGACACAATTAGAAGAGATGAACCAGGACATCTGTATTAGTCAGGGCTCTCTAGAGAAACAGAATCAATAGAATATAAATATATAATGTGATGTATCACTATATAAAAGGGGATTTACTAAGGGAATGGTCTCATGTGATTAGGCAGACTGAGAAGTCCCACAATATGCCGCCTATCATCTCAGTTCAAGTCCAGAGGCCTGAGAACCCAGGGAGCTAATCGGGCAGCTCTCAGTACAAGGCTGAAGGCCTGAGAACATGAAGTGCTGAAGTCCAAATGCAGGAGATGTGTGTTTCAACTCCAGAAGAGAGAATAAATTTGCTTTTTCTCTGCCTTTTTGTTCTATCTGGGTTCTCATATGATTAGATGATGCCCTCAAACATTGAATAAGGGAGGGTCTCCATATTCAGTCCACTGAATAAAATGCCAGTCAATTCCAGAAACATCCTCAAAGACATACACAGAAATGATGGTTTACCAGCTATCTTAGGATCCTTTAACCCACTGGACACCTAAAACTTCTAGCCAATACAACATTATATATTAATAAAAAGTTCAATACAGCAAGAAGATATAACAATTATAAACATTTATGCACCTAACAAAATACCATCATAATATATGAAGCAAAACTGAAAAAACTGAAGTAAGAAGTAGACAGTTCAACAATAATAGTTGAAGACTTTAACACCCAATCTTAATAATTAATAGAATAACTAGATGGAAGATAAATAAACATACTAATAAACTAACCAGATTTAAAAGACATATACAGAACACCCTATCCAGTGACAATAGCACACATATTTGTCTCAAGTCCATATGAGACATTTTCTAAGATAGATTGTATGTTAGGTCCCAAATTGGGACCAAAACATTTAGAAAGATAAAGATAATACAAAGTATCCTAACTACAGTGGGATAAACCTAGAAATAACAGAACTGAAAAATTCACAAATTTGGGGAAATTAGACAACATACTCTTAACCAATGGACCAAATACTGAATCACCAAGAAAAATTCAAAAATTCTTACAGGTGAACAAAAACGAAAACATAAGATACCAAAACTTACAGGGCACAGTGAAAGTAGTGCCAGTGGGAAAATTTATAAACACTTACACTGAACAATAAAAAAGATCTAAAATTAAAATCTAAGCAAACTAAAATCTAACAAAAGGAAGTAAATAAATATTAAAGCAGAGATAAATAAAATATATAGTTTTTAAAAATAGAAAAATATCGAAAAGTTGGTTTTTTGATTAAAAAATTGACAAAACTTTAAGTAGATGAACTCAGAAAAAAAGGAGAAAAGACTCAAATACTGAAAATCAGAAACAAAATTGGAATGTTGTTATTAATTTTAGAGAAATAAAAAAGATTATGAGTACTATGAACAACTATATGCCAACAAATAGGATAAACCATATAAAATGGATAAATTTTTAGAAACACAAAACAAGACTGACAAAAAGCTATGGAATATGAATATACTTGTATCTAGTAAGGAGATGGAATCAATAGTCAAAATCTACCAAAAAAGAAAAATACTGTACCTGATGCCTTCATGGCTGACTTCTACATAATATTTAAAGAATAACTAATACTAATTATTCTCAAACTTTGCCAAAAATATTGAAGAAGAGGAAATATTTACTAACTCATTTTATAAAGCTAGCATTACCTTGATACCAAAACCAGACAGGCATTCTAAGACAACTACATACCAACATCCCTTAGGAAAATTAGGTCATGATACACAACAAAATACTAGCAAACTGAATTCAATAGCATATTAAAAAGGATTACATGTCATCACCAAATGGGATTTATTGCTGGAATGCAAGGATGGTTCAACAGAAAAATTAACATAATACACCAAATTAACAAAATAAAAGAGAAAAAAAACACATGGTCATCTTAATGCAAAAAAAATCATTTAACAAAATTCAAGACCCTTTTATAATAAAAGTACTCAACAAACTAGAAATAGAAAGAAACAACCTTAACATAGTAAAGGTCGTATTTGGAAAACTCATATAGTATTCATTGGTGAAAGACTGAAAAAGCAATTTCTGTAAGATGAGAAATAAGTCAAGAATGCCCACTTTCACCACTTCTACTCAACACAAAACTGGAGGTACCAACCAGATAAATTAGACAAAAAAAGAAAGAAACAGCATCCAAATTGGATATAAAGAAGTAAAATTATCTCTGTTTGCAGATGATAAAAGCTTACATGCAGAAAATTCTAAAGATTCCACAAACATATTATTTTAGCTAATAAATGATTCAGCAAAGTAGAGGAATACAAAGCCAATACAAGCAAAAATTAGTTGCATTTCTACACAGTAATAATGAATGATCCGAAAAGGCAATTATTAAACAATTCTATTCACAATAGCATGATGAAGAATAAAATACTTACGAGTTAACCACAGAGTTGAAAGACTTATACAATGAAAGCTACAAAACACTGTGGAAATAAATGTAAGATGATAAAACAAAAATTGAAAGACATACCATTTTTATGGACTTGAAGACTTAATATTGTTGAGATGTCAATACTACCCAAATTGATGTACAGGTTCAACATAATTTATATCAACATATCAATGAGATTTTATTCTAAGAATAGAAAATCTCATCTCAAAATTTACATGGACTCTCAAGGGACCCCAAATGGCCTAAACAATCTTAAAATAGAACAGTTTAAGACCCACAATTCCTCATTTCAAAACTTCTTATATAGCTACAGTAATCAGCATTATGTGGTACAGACCGAAAGACAGGCATATAACCTAATGGAGTAGAATACAGAGTCCAGAAATAACCCATCATATATATGGCAAAGAGAGTTTTTAACAAGGGTGCCAAGACCATTCAATAGGGAAAGTTCTGTCTCTTCAAATATTGGTGCTGAAAAATGTAGAAGAATTAAGTTGGACACTTACCTAACACCATATAAAAAATTAACTGAAAAGGGTTGAAAGACCTAAACATAAGACCTAAAATTATAGCATTCTTATAAGAAAGTGTAGGGTAAAAGCTTCATGACAGTTGATATTTGTTTATCATTTATTGGATATGACACAAAAACACAGGAAACAAAAATAGACAAACTGGACTTCATTCAAAACTTTAAAACTGCATATCAAATGACAGTATAAACAGAGGAAGAAGTCGATGCATGGAATGAGTGAAAATAATTGCCAATCATATAGCCAATGAGATATTAATATCCAGAATTATGAAATAATGTATCATGGAAAATAATTTGGTGGTTCTTCAAAAAATTAGAAGTAGAATTACTGTATGATTCAGCAATTCCACTTCTACATACATACTCCAAAGAAGTGAAAGTAGTTCTCAAATAGATATGTTTTACCCATGTTCACAGAAGCATTATCCACAATATTTAAAACATGGAAGCAAACCATGTTCACTGGGGGATGAATGAACAAGCAAAATATGGTCTATGCATACAATGGAATATTGTTAAGCTTTTAAAAATAAGGAAATTCTGCAAAATGCTACATGTACAAACCTTGTGTATAGTATGCTAAAAAATCAATCATGAAAAGAAGAACATTGTATATTTCCACTTATGCTAGATACTTAGGGTAGTCAAATGATAGAGACAGAAAATAAAATGGTATTAGCTATGGGCTGTGGGGAGGGGGAATAAGGAGTTAACATTTAATGGATGTAAAGTTTTGGTTTTACAAAACATAATGTGCTATGAAGATGGATGGTGGTGATGGTTGCACAATATTACAAATGTATTTAATATCACTTAACTGCACACTTAAAGTGCTTACAATGGTAAATTTTAAAGGGAATAAAATCCTGTCATTTACAGCAGCGTGTATGGAACTGGAGGCCATTATGTTAAGTGAAAAAAGCCAAGCAGAGAAAGACAAATATATCATGTTCTAGTTCATATGCTGGAGCTTAAAAAGTGGATTTCATGATGATACGGAGTAGATTGGTAGTTACCAGAGGCCAGGAAGGGGAGGATGGGGAGGTGAAGGGCAAAAAATTATATACTTATATTTGTTACCACTAAATTGTACACTGAAACATGGTAAAGGTATTAAGTTTTTAGAAATCAAAAGATAAAAAATTCAAAAAATGCATGTATGTATATTTTGCCACAATACAAAATTTTGAAGGAAAACGTGCTGGGTAAATTTAATATCCAAATATTTTTTTAAATGTGTTGCAATGCACAATGATAAATTCTAGATGCATTATAGGTATGAATATGAGTGAAGAATAGTTGCAATAGGCAAATATTAAAATACACACAAAAACAGTGTATGTACAATGAAAAATATTGATAAATTAGTTTACATTAAAGTATAAACTTCTAAAAACAATGATAAAACCCAATTAAAAATAGACAAAAAGCATGAATAGACATTTCTCAAGTGACAGCATGCAAATAACTAATAAGCACATGAAAAAATGTTCAACATCACTTAAGAAATGAAAATCATTTGAAAACCACAAAGAGAAGTGAGGGTGGCTGTTATTTAAAAAAAACAAACAAATCAGTAACAAACGTTGAAAAGGATGTGGAGGAAATGGAACTCTTGTGCATTACTGATGAGAATGTAAAATGGTAAAGTTGCTGTGGCAAACAGGAGTTCCACAAATCTTAAACACTGAATTGTCATATGATCCAGAAATTCTACCTCTCAGTATACAGCCCAAATAATTGAAAGCAGAATTTGAACAGATATGTGTTCATAAGTGTTTGTAGCATCATTATTCACAATGCTCCAAATGCAGAAACAATTCAGATGTCCATGTATACCTAAATGTGGCACATACATACAGTGCAATACTATTAAGTCTTAATAAGGAGTGACATTTTGATACATGCTATAATATGGAAGAATTTACAAAACATTATTCAAGTGAGATAAGCCAATCTTAAAAGGCCAAGTACTGTTTTATTGTATATATATATATATATACATTTTTGAGACAGAGTCTCACCCTGCCGCCAGGAACCAGGCTGGAGTGCAGTGGCACAATCTTGGGCTCACTGCAACCTCCGCCTCCTGGGTTCAAGCAATTCTCCTGCCTCAGCCTCCCAAGTAGCTGGGACTACAGGCGCATGCCACCATGCCCAGCTAATTTTTGTATTTTTTTTGGTAGAGACGGGGTTTCACCATGTTGGCCAGGATGGTCTCGATCTCTTGACCTCGTGATCCACCTGCCTCGGCCTCCCAAAGTGCTGGGATTACAGGCTTGAGCCACCATGCCCGGCTGCTCTTATATGTTCTAACTGGAGAAAAATTTATAAGGCCAGAACGTGGAATACTAGTAATTAGGAGCTTGAGGAAGGGGCAATTGGGATTTATTCCTCATGGGCACATAGTTTGTGTTAAGATGATGAAATTGTTTTGGAACAGGATAGTGATGATTTTTGCACAATAATGCAAATGTATTTATTACCTGGAGTTGTATGCTTGAAAATGGTTAAAATTGTCAATTTTATGGTATGTGTGTTTTGCCAAAATGGTAAATATACCAATATGATGAAATACACATAATATTTTAAAAGCTATTAAAGCTTCTCTCGTAAATTAGGAATAGTCAAGGGACTTTCTTAACTTGAAAAATAACATCTACAATGATCTCTGTCTAACACCATACTTGTGATGAAAACAAGACAAAAATGTTCCCCTTCGTCACTCTCTTCAAAATTGTACTATTAGGCATAGCTAATGCAATAAGACAAGAAAAAAAAATACAAGGTGTACAAATTGAGAAGGAAGAAATTGTTACCATTATTCTTTGTTCTCTAATGGCATGATTGCATAAAAATTCTGAAAGAATCAACAAACAGCTCATTGAATTAATCAGTAATTATAGCAAGTCTGAAGGATACAAGGTCAATATACAAAGTCAATCAATGTTTTGTATACTAGTAAATAGCAGTGAACAAGTGGAATTTGAAATTAAAAGACAATGGCATTTAGATAAGCATTCCCCAAAATAAAACACTCAGGTATAAATCTATAGGCACTTTGTAAGATTGTTTGGCAATTTCTTTTAGAACTAAACATATTCTTACTATACAATCCAATAATTGTACTCTTTGGTATTTACCCAAAGGAGCTGAGAAATTATCTACAAAAAAAAATTATTCATAAAAAAGCCTGCACACAAATGTTTACAGAAGCTCTATGCGTAACTACAAAACTTGGAAATAACCAAAATGTCTTTTCATTCTGTGAACTGATAAACTGTGGTACATCTAGACAATGAAGTATTATTCATGACTAATATTATATGAGCAACCAAGCCACAAGAACATAGAGAAATCTTAAATGCATATAATACGTAAAAGGTGCCAATCTGAAAAGGCAATACACTATATGATACCAACTATATGACATTTTAGAAATGTCCAAACTATGGGAAGAGTAAAAAGATCAATGGTTGCCAAGAGTTGGGGATGGGAAAGTGTGAAAGGCACAGCCGACTTTTAGGTCAATAAAAGTACTTCGTATAACACTGTAACAATGGATATACATCATTATGTATTTGTCCAAACCCCATAGAATGCACAACACCAAGACCAAATCCTAATGTAAACTATGGACTCTGGGTAAGGATGATGTGCCAATACAGTTTTATTAATTGTAAAGCAAAATGCACCACTCTAATGAGAGATGTTGATAATAGGTGAAGCTGTGTGTATGTGGGGATAAAAGGTATATCGGAAATCTCTACACCTTCCTCTTAAGTTGATGTGAACTTAAAACTTAAAAGATTTTTTTTTCCCGCAGAGTGTCGCTCTATTTCCCAGATAGGAGTGCAGTGACACTATCTTAGCTCGTTGCAAAGTCCGCCTCCTGGATTCAAGCCGTTCTCCTGCCTCAGCCTCCCAAGTAGCTGAGATTACAGATGTGTAGTACCACGCCCACCTAATTTTTGTATTATTAGTAGAGACGGGGTTTCACCATGTTAGCCAGGTTGGTCTCGAACTCCTGAACTCGGTGATCCACCTGCCTCAGCCTGCCAAAGTGCTGGGATTACAGGCATGTGCCACACACCTGGCCAAAACTGCTCTTAAAAAAAAGAGAAAGTCTTTAAAAACTTTTAAGAACTCTGCTTATCCAAAGGATCTTTAATAGAATGAAAATGTCAGCCACAGAGGGAAAGATGCTTTCAATACATAAATCTAGAGTGGACAGAATTCTAAGATAGCCCTCAAGATTATATTTCTTGATATATTCACCACATATTATCTCCTTCCTTTCCTCATGAGCAAAGATCTGTGAATATAAGGTGATACTTTTCTGATTATGTTGCTATAACAAAGACATTTTGCCAATACTATTAAGATGTCTATTTAGTTGACTCCAAAGGAAAATTATCTTGGGTTGACTTGATCTAACGAAGTGAGCTTTTTAAAGAAGCAATAGTGGAAGCCTGCCTGCTGTCATAGATGAGAGAACAGTCCAGTTGTGAAATTCTCATGGAGAGAGCCACGTGGCTTGGATATGGAGGTGGCCTCTGGGAACTGAGATTGACCCCCGGCACAGACAGCAAGGAAACAGAGAGCTTTGCCCTGCATCCATAGGGAACTGAATTCTGCCTATAGCCTATTACGGCTGTGATGTGATTGATTCCTATAACATTCATATATGTTGATGCTATAGTAAATGGCACTTTAAGCTTAATTTTCTAATTGTTCCTAGCATATATAAATTAAATAATTTGATTGAATTTGTATGGATTATAAAATTGAAGATTTTGATTTTAGTTATTAATCCCGCTAATATGTCTATAGATTTTTTGAATGTTCTGCATATTTAGTTATGTCTATGAAATTAAAGAATTTCACTTTTCTTCCTAGTTTGCTAAATTTAATTTATTAAATAAATTAATTTAAATAATTGAATTTATTTAAATAAACTATTAAGCTTATTTAAATACATTGCTAAATTTATTAAGATTTATTTCATTTAGTTTGTTTTAAATTTCCCACCTGACAATCATTTCATTAGTTTAGAGCATGTGTATTATGCTATTTGGGGTTTTCTGAGCTTCTTAAATCTGTGGGTTATTGCCTTTCACGAGCCTCCAAAAGTCATCAACCATCACCTCTTTGAATGTGGCTAGTTTCTTGTTTCTGTTACTCCTCTTTTCTATGACTCCACTTGTAAATGTGTTATCCCTTTTGGTTGTTCCCACTTCTCTCATGCATTGTTCACTTTTTTCATATTTTGGCTCTCTATGCTTCAAATTAGTTGTTTATAATTAGACAAGCCATTTATTAAAACATTGCATAAAAAAGAAAAACTAATTTGCAACTGGTTGAACATCAGAATTTAGTCTCTGGAAGAATGGAAAAATAAATTTTTAAAACCAGTCAAATTTATTACAGAAGTAAATGTACTTTATCATACATTTCAGCAATTGTGCTTCTTGATATTTATCCAAATGAGTTGAAAGCATTTCTCAAAAATACCTGCACGTGGATGTTTATAGCAGATAAATCATAATTGCCACACCTTAGAAGCAACCAGAATGTTCCTCAGTAAGTGAATAAACTGTTGTACATGCAGACATGTTAAACAACAACAAAAAAAGATCAATGGATGCCAGGGATTCTAAACCTAAGGTAGAGGAGGAATGGGTAGTTAGACCAGAGGGGATTTTTAAGGCATTAAAACTTTTCTGTATGATACAACAATGATGGACATATGTCATTATGTACTCATCAAATCTTATAGAATATACCAGACCAGGAGTGAACCCTAATGTAAACCAGAGATTTCCAGTAATAATCATGTATCAAAGTCAGTTTATTGATTATAACAAATGTGCCACCCTGAAGAGAAATGTTGATGACAAGGGCCGTTGTGCGTGTGTGACCGCAGTGGATATATGGGAATCTTCTGTATTTCTTAGTCAATTTTGCTGTGAATCTAAAACTGCTCTAAAAAAATCGTCTATTTTTATAAAATCAGATATTGTGAAATATGTGGTGTCTTAAATAAATATCAACATAAACAGTTCATAAATATTTTCTTCTATTCTAATCATACTTTTAGAATTTCATAAAATTTAAAAGCCTGCACAAAAACAGGAGCTATAGTATACACCTTAAAGAAATAACAGCCAAGATCCTTTTATAAGTAAAGAGCCTACAAAAGTCCAGTTTTTGTCTTATTGAATCTCCCTAAAAAAGGAAAATGTAAACTGAGTTAATTCCAACAGACTATTGATCTTAGCCTACCTAATCCTACTATTGTGTTGTAAATATAACAATGTGAAAACTACCTATTGCAATTTTAAGCTTTTCTCTTTTGTAAGGAAATAACAGACAGGTACTTATTGAATTTTCCTAATTTTTGGCTGGTGTGATGAACTGTGGCAACAACTGCTAAGTATTTTCTGAAATTCTGTATGAATTTAAAGAGTAATTGGCAGAAAGATAATATTTAAAATATTGAGTATTCCCCTCTGACACTACAAGGTATATCTATTTAGCTAAAGGCTTCATTGTATGACTTTCATTATAGCTTCAAAATTATCTTTGTAAATAACTGGAAGTTTTATTTTCTTATATTATATAATTTTATATTGTTATTCTCAACAGAAATATTTCAACCCATTATTATTAATTTTTCTTTCACATTATGAAATACTCTGACCAAAACTATAAGGAAATTATAAAAACATATGAATCACACATTTTTATAAATGTTAATATTTCATATGAGTTTTATACTTTGAATAAAATATTACATTGCAGTTTGTTTGCTTTTATCTATTCTTAAATTCTATTCAACTTCTTCATGAGAAATATTCACTTTTTGTAGATGAACAAAAACTTATATGTAATCTGGGTTTCTCTAGGTAGAAACCATCTGCACAAAATGAGTTTTGTTTCTTTCTTTCAAATTGTTGTAACTTGTATCTCACTTCTTAGCCTTCTGCACTGGTTTGTGTATTTAGGATACAGTAATGTTTAAAAGGTTTGAACTATCCATCACTCTCAGCAAACTGACACGATAACAGAAAATCAAACACCACATGTTCTCGCTCACAGGCAGGTGTTGACCAATGAGAACACATGGACACAGGGAGGGGAGCATCACACACTGAGGTCTGTCGGGGGGAACTAGGGGAGGGACAGTGGGGGGTGGGGAGTTTGGGAGGGATAACATCGGGAGAAATGCCAGATACAGGTGATGAGGAGGAAGGCAGCAAACCACACTGCCATGTGTGCACCTATGCAACAATCCTGCATGTTCTTCACATGTACCCCAAAACCTAAAACGCAATAAAATATACACTTTTTAAAAAAGGTTTGATCTAGTGTCCATTTTGTACTTTTTCTTTAAATATAAAAATTTATACCTACAATCTATGATTGTGTTGTGATTTGTCTGCAATTTATTCTTTTTTGCAATTTATTACTATTGCAGTAGGATGCATTAAAATTTTGTAAATAAGCAACCTTAGCATTACCTCTGAGTCTTGAATCTATCAAACAATTTATAACAAAGGAGTAATTCTTCCTCTTAGCTTTATTAGAAGAGAGGCTGAGATACAATAAACATCTAATACTAAATGTCTACTATATAACTTTCTATAACCCGGTATCGTATCTGACATTGAATATTGTGGAACATAAAGTTTATGCTCTGTGGGGATCTACTCAGAACCTAATAGTATAGCAAAGACATTAGTGATTCAACAGTTGCAGGAAAAAGCCTCCATGGAGCTTCTCCTATCTAACAGTAGAAACTTCTGAAAAATGAGGACTATCATAAATTCCATTCTTGGGGTGGCTTCTACTCCCAGGAAGAAACCAAGAGTAAACCTGTTATGAATTTGCTCACTAGGGAAGTTTTCAGTAATCATGAAGACTGAAAGACCACTAGTACCAGCATTCACATTTTTACAAACTCCTTTACCTCCTGTTTCTTCTCTTTAAAAAATCCATTTGTCTTTCCTGAAGAAATAAATCTATTTGTCCTTTCTGTAGAAGTCTTTTCTCTCCCCTCGCTTTCCCCTTGTATGTTAGGTATATAAACACCATATTCTAACCACCCCTTTGAGTTATATATCATGGAGGACTCCTGCATGTATGCATGTTGCATGTGTAAATAAACTCTTTCTCTCTCTCTCTCTCTCTCTCTCTCTCTCTCTCTCTCTCTCTCTCTCTCTCCTCTCTCTCATTCTGTGGAGTGCAGTGGTGCAATCTTGGCTCACCGCAGATTCCGCCTCCTGGGTTCAAGCAATCCTCCAATCTCGGCCTCCCGAGTAGCTGGAATTACAGGGGTGCATCAACATGCCCGGCTAATTTTTCTGTTTTTAGTGTTTTAGTAGAGACTGGGTTCTGCCATGTTGGCCAGGCTGGTTTTGACTCCTGACCTCAAGTGAGCTGCCTGCCTTGGCCTCCCACTAGGGCTGGCATTATAGACGTGAGTCACCCTGACTGGCCTCTCTCTTCCTAATCTATCTTTTGTCGGTTTAATTCACAGGCCTCCAATGACTGAACATGATTCAATGATTTATAATCCTTTGTAAATAACTTGAAATATTTTTTCTAGTATTATATAATTTTATATTGTTATTCTCATCAGAAGCACTTCAACCCATTCTTGTTAATTCGCATTATAAAATAACCTGACCAAAAATACAAGGAATATTATAAAAATATATGAATCACAAATTCCTGCCTTATTAGATCATATATTAAAACATTATAAATGGAAATTAAATAATTAACCTTATCTATTTTTAATAATAGGAACCATGCATTGTTGCAATAATACTGGACAATTCACCTTCAGATAATCTGTTACTTAGAGACGTATGTGCATCATTATATAGTAGAAGGTATTTCTGTTCAATTAATTTTAAGAAAGATCATGAGAAAAACATGACAAGAAAGGAGAGAAGAGAGACTAAGAGGAAAGAAGTTGAAGAAAAAAGGGAGACATGTCTCTCAAAAAAAATTGAAATACTATGGACCGCATTAATATACAAAAAAATACAGAATGTATATGGTGCACAATTTTACAGCATATCTTTATCACCAGAAGTAAATACATAGAATTAATTTTAAAAATAAATAGTAAAGGCCTACATGTGAATCTATTTAAAGTAATAGTTAATACTTAAATATTCTACAATACAGAAAGGTAAAAATGTTTAAGAAAATTTCCTAAGTTTAATGAGATTTACTGTATTGGCATCAAGTAGTGTATTATGCATTTCAATTACTATTTCACATCTTGTGACAAAATTACTGAACAAAATTATGCCACTATAAAGTTATACCACTTTGTACTTCAAACAAATATTGCCTACAGTTTTTTAAGGTGAACACCAAAGCAGCTGTCCAGACTGGCCACGCTGACCATTAGAGATGAAATAAGTATGGTGCAGCTCTGCCTGTCCACAGCACCTCAATATCTATCCTGATATCTTTTCAAAAAGTAAGCAGAAGAAAAAAATGTTCAGATTTTGGACTTTATTTTTTTTTAAAAAAGGATAGTTAGATATTACAGTTTTAATGAACTTTAAAGTCTCTCTATTCCTAAATTATAATACCAGTTATAATAATATTAATAGAAACTAAGTTAACAGTATGTTTAATGCACAAAGATTAATGAATTTTATCCCCGTTTTAACAGTACCCTTCCTACTATTATTAGATATTTGTAATTCAGTCATTGTCAATAGGCTTCCCTCAATTTGTCTTTGGATGCCATTACTGGGAGGTGAACGTGGGGACAAGCAAATCATGGGATCTGAGTGTTTGCAAATAATCTGTTAATTGAGAAGAAGAAGTTTTGCTGTCTTCAGAACTTGGCTCTGGACTATGGGTTTGAGAAATGAAAAGCTCCTCTGAGTCGATAATGCACTTTTAACTACCTTCTGGTTACTCCAAGTAGACATTTGTCTGAATTTGTATATTGGAATCATTTTCTCTTATAACTTTAGCAGCGGAGCCACTGCACCCATTTCTGGCTTTTTAAGATTTAATTAATGATGATCAAGGCTTCCTGAATATCTGTCCCAAAATTAGTCTGAACACTGCCAAATCTCCAGTTTTTCCTAAGCAGGACAAATAAACCTCTAGCCACAAAAACATTTAGAGAAAATCACTTGGTTCTCAAAGCTGAAAACCACTCTTAGTACAAAGTTACATCTCAAAAATATGGAATGTTTCATAAATTATTAATACAAAGTAAGTAAATTAAAATTACATTTCAAAGATTAAATATTGTCACAGTTGTCTTTTGGGTCTTATGTTTAAATTTCTGTTCCAATAAATATGTTCTAAGCTCTCAGAAAGAATAAACAAGTTAAATAATGTAAATAGCATAATGTAAACAGTGATGTCTTATCACCAAATTTGTAACTCAGAAACGTTGCTGCTTTTTATCTCTCTGCAAATAATAAATGAGTATAACAAGTTTTTATGAAAAACCATGAGACAGGTGTAATAAGAGTGCTGAGGTCCATAAAACATGGTCATTTTCAGAATCTTTATTCAGATGCAAATAAATAGCTAATGTATCAAATAAATGAGAAGAGATGATCTAATACAGATCATAAGGATATGAGGAAGTCAAATGAGAAATATCAGTGGATCTTCATGAATAAGTTAGGAATTTAGCAAAAGTTTAGAACACGGAAGAAAACAAAATTCTTACTGATATAACAGCATCGTTAAAATTGAGAAAAGTTGAAAAATGTATATATATGAGGTATCTCTCTTCACTGGAATGTTAAGTTCTGGGATTAATGGAAAATGGTGGTTTTTTAAAAATATAGAATCAGATTTTAGAAAAATGTAAAGACCTGAAGAACTCTTTAAACTTCAACTTGTAGGAAAGAGGAGCCTTCCCTGCAGTGAGGACACAGCAGGCTGGGTGCAGTGTAGCCATAGTAACCAAGTAGTTGATGATGGGAAGATTTTATAGAAGAATCCCAGCTAGTGCATGCAGAAGGAGTGATTGCATTAGGATACTCTGCTTTTCAGCCCCAATGGACAATAAAAATGGAGAGAGGCAATGAATAAGGATCACCTATAAAATAATATCTTTTAACTATCAGAACCATATACGATTATGCTTCTAGATTTATTAACAAATTTACAAACAAATGTAGAGTATAAGGAACATGTACAATGACATCATGGAGATGAAATGGTGCAGATCAAGAATATGTGAAATTTTATAGAAAAAAAACTTAGTTTTAATAAAAAATACTATATTAATAGATGAATACTTATTTACCAATAAAATGACATCATCTGCGAGTTTAAAAAAATTCCAGAGCTAAAACATTTTTAAAATGTAGTTGGTGTGTAAATGAAACAAAATTGGTCAAATGTATGTAATTGTTAAAGTTATATACTGAGCACATGAGAATTCCTTATATGCTCTTTGCACTTCTGTGTTAGCTTTAACATTTCCATAGACAAAAAGTTAAAACAATGTGAGAAAAGACCTTTGTGGTGGCTTTCATAAATCTGTTCCATCCTGTGATTCCCCTAGATGATCTAGTATCAGGATTGAATCTCTCAAAGATTCAAAATTCCTCATTAGGATAAAAGTAATTGTTATTTTAAAAATCATGTAGTTTTTTAAGGAGAACTACAAACGTTAAATATAACATAATTAGTGCAATATTAAGAAATATGTGTGAAACCCTTTAGAATGAATGGAATATGAGACCAGTTAAAATGAAAATTAGTTTAATTTCTGCAGGGCAAATTCTTCTCTTGATTGAACATGAAATGCTCATTAGAAAACCTTATCTTCCCAAATGTAAACAAGAAAGTCTTCAGAATTTTTTTCAGAAAATATTATATCAATATCAATTTATAATTACCTTCTTGAAGATTGATAGAATTCCTTTATATTTTCTATATTTTGAGCACTGCAAAATTTCAAGTTCACAATGCTATGTTGGCAGAAGAAACCAAGATAATATCCTCTGATAGTTTAACACCTGATGGTGTATTTTTGAAGAAATTTTATGGGCATGCCCTTAGGAAAGTGACATTTCAAGAGTAATGTTGTATGATATACTCATTGTAACTAGATACAAATAAGCCTTATAACAGTGTTTTTAAGATCTTTGTGCTACTGCTTTTCCACACTGAATTCTGTCTAGACTTTGATGACAGCATTCAGTTACCAAGCCCAGGTAAGCATATTTAACAATACCTAGATTAGCACAAAATTATGAAGGTGCCCAGTGAGCTGAAGCTCTTCCCTTTAACATGAGCAATCCATGCATTTGTGCTGTGCTTCTCTATAAAATGACTTTGACACTCTTTCTGGGCCATCGTAGAAGAGTCCTTTCCATTCTTCCTCCCCAGAAACGTTAAGTCTAATGACAATTACCACAATGGAAACAGGGGTTGAATGAAAAAATGTGAATGTGTTTTCAAAATAATTCTAATGAAACTTTTTAAAAACAAAATTATATTTAGAGTGATAACATAACACATTGAAGGAAAAATGTTCTTGATGAGGCAAAAATTTAAATTTCAAAAATTGAAATTTAAAATGGTTACATAATGAAAGCAAAGCAAAATCTTGCGGAGGGTGTTTGGGAGTACTACAATATTTGCATTTCATATAAATTAATGACATTAATCAAACTAACTTTTCCTTTACACCAGCCACATAGGACCTCTGAAAACTCTTGATATTTTATCAAAAGAACAAAATCTGATGAAATTTAATACAGTAGGTTTCTTGCAATTTGAGGATCTTTCAAAGAAAGTTTCATAAAGCAAATTATTTTCATAGTTCTTCAATCTTTACTTTCATTCTTTATTGTTTTTTGTTTTGCTATTAGCTTTATTTTCACCAACTGCCAGTTTGAAAAATGTCTACATTATTTACAATATCATTCCTGAATTATCAGATTTCATGTTGTACAGATCAAAATCTCTTCTTATATCTTCTTTGTATTATCATACCCTAAAGGTTAGCAGTAAAACAACACCTAGAATTAATGATATTGAAGTTTTCATTCTATGTCCTTGTGCTGGCTAAGGATATACTAGATTGAAGAAGAGTCTAGTGGGCTTCTAACTGCAGAGGGTGGAATCCCACTCAGGCAAGTAATGTGGGCAAGAAGCGGCCCCTAGGAGGGCACTGAGTATTGTCCTAGGTAGGTGTAGGAGAGCCTGGCTTCCCTGCCTTTCCTTGGCTGGGCAGCAGCTGTAGCCATTTCAGCCCAAACTCAGGCAGAATATGACATAGAGTTCAGCATTAAACTTTCAGAATGATACTACGCCTGTAGCCCAGGAGGGTGGAACAGCTCTTCGGCAAGTGGTGAGGGCAAGAAGCTAGGAAGAGTGCACTTGGAGTGAGTCTCACTCACACGGCAGCCTGTTGCAGGGAATAGGGTATTTCCTAAGCACACATGGGATGGCCTGGTTTCTTTGTGGGCTCTTGGCTGGGCAGTGGCTACAGCCACATTCAGTCCAAACTCAGGCCAAGTGTGGAGCTCAGAGCCTGATTTTCTTCTTTCACTACACTTTGTAATTACTTACCTGTGCAATATGTAGGACATCTTGAAGGTGAGGGAAATGACAGACCTTACTCCTTCTGGTAATGGCATTATATGTACTTTGTACCAACACTGCCACTGAGAACAACTAAAACTGCACGATAAAATAAAGGGGGAAAGCCCATGATGGTGGAGAGCACAGAAGATCAGCAGAGCACTACCTTGTTTTCTGGGGAGTGGAGGTAGGCCAAGGGCTTAATTTTAGTAGGCTCAAGGGGGCCAAGGGCAGAAATAAAGGCTAAGATAGCACTCAGTGAGGAGTCTAATTGAGGAAACATTGAAACCTTATGCTGGGACCCCAGTGGTTACATTTCGGAGTCAATGTAAACTAGATTAGGTTTGTTTTACTCCTACTCCAACCCAGGAAATTGGGCAGCAAGCAGATTAGGGGATAAATAGTAAAGGAAGATATCCTGGGCTGAAAAGTGTCAGACCTGTGTGACTGTGAAGTGCCATGCTTTCACGGATGGGTAAGCTAGGTACTCGTTAACCTGATCATTCTGAGAAACACACTGCATGAAATTCATCAGAGGGAGTCTGAGAGTATGAAGACCTCAGACACTTGGCAGATCTAAATGCAAGCTCTCAT
Source organism: Plecturocebus donacophilus (assembly GCA_004027715.1). Classification (NCBI taxonomy): domain Eukaryota; kingdom Metazoa; phylum Chordata; class Mammalia; order Primates; family Pitheciidae; genus Plecturocebus; species Plecturocebus donacophilus. The sequence continues at coordinate 19,315 of PVKP010005669.1, read as the reverse complement.
ATGGTAAGCAGAAAGAATGCTCAAAAACTCCATAAGAGCATTTACCTTTAGGAAGAAAAAACACTGAAATAGGATGAAAGGAAAGCAACTGGTCTACCAACTTTACTGTATATAATATATTGCTCGAATTAGAGATTTTGATGAAAAATGAGCTTTTACTACTACTGGGTGGTGGAAAGATGGTAGTTTTAAAAATTAATCTTTCAGTATTGGCATACCTTGGAGATAACTGCTAGTTGAGTTCCAGATCATTGCAATGAAGTGAATTAAGTGAGACACGGGCATTTTCTTTGGTTTCCCACTGCATATGAAAGCTATTTAATACTATACTATAGTCTAATAAGTGCAATAGCATTTATGTCTAAAACAATATGAGGCCTTAGTTGAAAAAGACTTTAATGTTAAAAAATGCTTATAATCATGTGGGCCTCCAACGAGACTATACTTTTTGCTGGAGGAGGGTCTTGCTTCAAAGTTGATGGCTTTTGACTGATCAGGGTGGGCAGTTGCTGAAGGTTGAGGTGGCTGTGGCAATTTATTTAAATAACACAATAATGAGCACTTATTTGGTTCTTCTCTTTTATTCTTTGTTAGAATACTGCTTGATGACTGGTATTATTTGGACATGACCAATGAGTATGAGATTAGAGTATCATCCCTAGATATAGGGTTCAGGCAAAGATTGGCTATTAAATCTGAAGAGACTATAAGCAATAGCTTATATAAATTAGAAAATAATAAATGTTGATGAGTAGGTGATACAGATATGGAAGTCATCAACCACATGTGGTAATTGGAGACTCAGCATGAACAAGATTGTGTAGGAAGTATGCTCAGAGTAGTAAAAGGGAAAGCACTTGATGAGCATGCAGAGTGATTAAAGGATCCTGTAAAAATGAATGAAATAATGTACTTGGAGAGAAAGAATATAGTTTAGGAGCAAAATTATGCCATGGAGACCCAGAAAGGGGTCAATCCTATGAAAAGCTGACAAATGGTCAAGATGAGGATTGTTGGAAACTCAAATGCAATGAGTTAAGCAGTAATTATGCATGTATACATTTTACATATTTTAAAACTAGGTGGTATCATGAGGGAATTCTAAATGTCTTTAGAACGGTAGAGGAGATTTTTAGTAATGGAGACAGATTGGCAACAATTTCAAGCTGAAGGAATGAGAGTAAAATAATTTAGATCAGTGGCTTTTGCTATTTTTATGCTTTCTGAAAGTACATATTGTGAAGTATAATCTTGACTTCTGGTTCCAAAATGGCAGCATAAGCACAAGGTGGCTTCACTCCTCACCTACAGGAAAAAAAAACCATAGACATAAAAATTTTCACCAGCATTATCCCAGATCTCAAGTATGAGGATGAATCAGTTCCTGGGACTACAGAGAAGGATAACAAAAAAAAAAAAAATTTGAGCATGTTAAAGAGAATTCTATTTTTGTATACACAGCACTTCTCCTTGCAGCTGGCCCAGCACGAAGTCCATGGAAACATTTTGTTGACTCCTGGTTTCTACACTGAAAAAAAGTGAGATCAAGGTGGACAACCATCTTCCCCACCATCTTAGGTTTTTTGCCAGATCTGTCCATGTCTCACCTATGTCCTCTCATGAGAAACATTGAGAGTACAGGAATGGAGACATATGCCTGAGAACAGTTAGAGACAAAGGGGAGAAGTGAGACGATTATCCCCAGCCTTGAAAACTCTGCTACGTAACTCAGCCAAAAGAGACATCATATCAGTGTGGGTGTTCAGCATTACCATGCTATAGGAGGTAAATTACACAGATTCGCTAGGCATAAACCCCTAGACGGCTCTTTCTCACTGCTGGGATAACCTCTTTTGGATCTTCCTCAACCGATATACACTGATTGTTTGCTAAAGCAGAGACAAACCTGAGCTTTAGGTGTCATCTTTTATGGAAAAGGAGGCAGTGACCTAGAAAAAAAATATATAAGAAATTAAGCATGTAATTTATGAAGAATATCTCAGCAAACGTAATCATTTTTTTAAACAGCCACACAAAGAAAACTGCAATACATAAGTAATTATTCAATGCAAAGAAAGATGAAAATTCAAAAGAAACAAGAACAAACAGGTAATCATGACATCCCCAAACAGACAAAGCAAGGAACCAGTGGCTGACCATAATGAGCCCACAGTATATGAGCATCTTGACCAATAATTAAAATAGCAGTTAAAGGAAACTCAGTGATCTCCAAGATGGGAAGAAAAGCAATTCAAAAATTTATTAGAGAAATTTAACAAAGAGATTGAAATGATAAAAACAAACAGAAATCTTAGAACTAAGACATATATTTGCTAAACTGGAAAATTCATTAGGGGCCCTTAACAGCAGAATATACTAAGCAGAGGAAAATATCAGTGAGCTTAAAGATAGTGTATTTGAAATTACACAGTCAACAGAGGGGAAAATAAAAAGGAATGAAGATCACCTATAATTACCTGAAAAGATCAAACGTAAGAATTATTGGTGTTCGAGACAGTTGAAGAAGAGCAAGAGTAGAAAGCTTATTCAAATAAATAAAAACAGAAAACTTTCCAAAACTTGAGAAAGATACTAGGTACAGGAAGGTCAGAGAACACTAAACAGATCTGACTCAAAGAAGACTACCCTAAGACATATAATACTCAAGTTCTCAAAGGTCAAGAACAAAGAGCAGATCCTAGAAGCAGCAAGATAAAAGAAAACAATGACTTATGAAGGAATTCCAATTCATCTGGCAACAGACTTCTTAGTGGATATCATACACCACACTTCTCAACAGATGCCAATAGAGAATGGAATGACATTTCCAAAGTGCTGAATGAAAAATACATCTGCCATTCAAAAATACTTTATTGACCAAAGCTATCTTTCAACTCTGAATGAAAGAGAATTCACCACCACCAGATCCATCTTACAAAAAATGCTAAAGGAATTTCTTCAAACTGAAAGAATTAAAAAAAAAAATGACCTACGAAAAAGAAACACTAGAAGGTTTAAAATCCACCGGCAAAATTCAACATGAAGACAACTCAGAATATTCCAGTACTGTAATTGTGGCATGCAATCCACTTATAACACTAGTATGAAGTATGATCTAATTAATATCACAATATATTATTTAAGCAATAATTCTGAAGTTGAGGAGTATAATTAGGGTGAAGGAAGAGCAGACTGGCCAACAATATGTCTAGATGAGTTATTCGGGACTTAAACCCACCCCCACAGTCTCATAGGCTATGTGCCTTAACCTCCAATCCCAGTTACCAAAAGTAGCTGCATGGCTGTCACCACCTGTATTTTCTACAGCTTCCCATGAAAGATAGATAATGTCACCTAAAGTTAAAAATTGGTCACTGATAATATTTGTAGAAAAATTAAAAATCATATGAAGAAAAATAAAATAATTGGCAAATAGTAGTGCTTATTAACTTGATGAATAAATATAATAAACTGATGTCCAGACTGAAAAATAAAATTATCTTGAAAGTTGAAAAGACTATTCATTCTTCCATTGTAAAAAAAAAAAATTAAAAATTGAAATTTTGGAGGTGATTCTTGCTGTTAATATAAGAATCACCTTGCTATTTGTTTTATTAAGATTAATGTCATTTTAAAACTTTAAGTGGCAAGTAGGAGACTTAAAATGACTATGTAACTTGGATTTGTGGGTCACATCGTATTTCTACTGGATAGTACTGGTTTCGAGCAGGATTGTCAAAGTACAGTTCTTGGTCAAATCTGACCAGCTGTCTGTTTTTGTAGATAAAGTTGTATTGAAATGCAGTCATCCTTATTCATTTACCTATAGTCTAAGGACATTTTTGTGCTACCATGGTAGAGTTGAGTAGTAACGGCAAGACTCTATGACTCACAAAGTGTAACATATTTATATTTGGATCCTTATAGGAAAAAAAAATGTTTGCCAATTCTTGATCTAGAGAAACAGCAGACAACTTGAAGTTGTGAAAATGAGTGGGGTGTATTTAGCAGAGAAGAGATTTGTGAGATTGGAAAATGTGAAAAGCCATACTGTTTCTAAAATCATTAAAAAGGAAACCAGAATGGCTAGCCAAACAAAACATATTTTCTAATCTGAGTCTTCTGAATGTAAAAAGTATTTAAATTTAATAAAGTCTAGTGTGTCTTTTTTTTTTTAACTTTTATGTTTTGAGATTGTTGGTTCTTAAGAAATCTTTGCTTAATCCATTTTTCCGAAAATGTTCTCTCATGTTTTTTTCTAAACATTATATAGTTTTATGTCTTAAACATAAGTTAATGATGTATTTCCAGTTAAATTTAGCATATGTTATACTGTAAGGATTGAGGTTCATTATTATATGTATGGCTGTGGTGTCCAATTTTTTTCATTCACTATACGTTAAAATATTATTTTGTTACAAATTGAATGGTGTTGACACTTTTGTTAAGGAAAAAAAAAGCAAATCAACAGCAAAAACTCAAACAAAACAACACAATCTTGACCCTATCTGGGAAAGTCTAATTCTAGACTCCTTGCTGGAACCATACTGCTTTGTTTAATAAAGATTTGCAGTCTTTGTTTAAGGGGGAAAAAAAATTCTCTAAACTTGTTTGTTTTTTTCGATTTAGCTACTCTAGTTCCTTTTCTTTTCCATAAAAATTAAACATCATGTTATTTTTTAAAAGCTTGTTGGCATATAAAGTTCTGCAATCCATGAACATGGAACAGCTCTTCATTTATTTCAGACTTTCAAATAATTGTGACCAATATTGTTTACCCATAAAGGTAGTTTTATTTCCTGCTTTCCAATGTGATGATTTTTATTTCTTTTTCTGACTCTATTGCACTGGTTATTCCACCAGTATCATGCTAAATAAAGCTTGTAAATATAAAGCTAACTACTTCATTCCTGATTTTAGAAAGTATTCACTATTTCATCATTAAGTATAGAAACTATCAGCATTTCATATTTTCTTTTTGTCAAATTAATAAAGTTTTCTGCTACTTTTAGTTTGAGCATGTTGTTATGAATGAATATGGATTTTGTCAAATGTGTTTTGGTAGATTTATTAAAAGTGTGTATGATTAGTGAAGTAATATGCTCCTTAATTTAATTGATCGCTAAATATTAAGCAAATCTTGTATTCTAGGAATGATTACAAATTGACCATGATTTATCATTCCTTGTATATGTAGTTTGATTTAAATTACTAAAAATTGTTAAATTTTCCTAAAATTCTTAATTTTAAAATGATATTGATTATTTCATTTTGTCTTGTATTATAATTTTCCACTTTTAATATGAAGCTAATGCTGGATTTATGATGTCTAATAAGTGAGTTTAAAAGTTGTGTCTCTTCTTTTCTGAAAGAGTTTGAATTAATATTTGTTTCTTCAAATTGGGTAGAATTCAATACTGAAACAATCTGGACCTGGAATTTACATCATGGAAAGGTTTTTATATATAATGTATTTTTTAAAAATTTAGGATTATCAGGCAATGCATTTGTTCTTTAAATGTCTGTGATAGTTTTCATCTTTTGAGGAGATTTTCCATTTCTTTTAAGTTATTGAATGTCTGACATAAAAATTGTTCATAGTATTTCCTCATCACCTTTTATTTTCTGTACAATCTGTAGTGATAATTTCTCTTTCATTCTTGATACTACTAATTTGGGTCTACTTGCTTTTTCTTTGAACATCCTGAGTAGTGGTTTACACATTAATCTTTTTAAATAATCATATTTGAGTTGCATTAATTTTCTCACATGTTGTTTCTTTGTCAATAATATATGTTCTCTACATTATTATTTTCTTTTGTCTGGCTACTTTGGTTTTTATTTTCTTTTATTTCACTGTTTTCTTAAGGTTAATGCTTAAATCTTTAATTCTTTTACCTTTTGTTCCAATGTAAGTATCTACTTTATAAACTTACATCTAATCATTGCTTTAGTTATATTCCACAAATGTGTGTATATTTTAATTTTCATTTAGTTCAAGATATTTTCTAATTTCCTTTATGATTGCTTATATCACCCAGAAGATATTTAAAAGAATAGTTGACATTTTTTGTACATTTGTTGTTTTCCAATTATCTTTTTGTAATTGATTCCCAATTTAGTAGCATTTTGGCCAGAGAAGATACTTTGTTTTTTTGAATAGAATAGAATGTATAAAGTACAAATTATAATAGACTTTACACATTGTTTTAATTTAAGATTTTATATCTATTCATTTATTTTATTTTACTTTAAGTTCCAGATACATGTACAGGACATGCAGCTTTGATACATAGGAAAATATGTGCCATGTTGGTTTGCTGTACCTATCAACCCACCACCTATGTATTAAGCCCAGCATGCATTAGCTCTTTTTCTTAATACTCTTCCCTCTCCACCTTCCCTCATCAGGGCCCAGTGTGTGATGTTCCCCTCTCTGTGTCCATGTGTTCTCATTGTTCAGCTCCCACTTATAAGTGAGAATATGTGGTATTTGATTTTCTGTTCCTGCATTAGTTTGCTGAGGATAATGACTTCCAGGTCCATCCATGTCCCTTCAAAGGACATGATTGCATTCCTTTTTATGGCTGCATAGTATTCCATGGTGTATGTACCACATTTTCTTTATCCAGTCTATCACTGATGGGCATTTGAGTTAATTCTGTCTTTGCTATTGTGAATAGTGCTGCAATGAATGTACACGTGCATTTGTCTTTATAATAGAATAATTTATATTCCTTTGGGTATACACCCAGCAATGGGACTGTTGGATTAAATGGTATGTCTGGTTCTAGGTCTTTGAGGAATTTTCTGCATATGGCTAACCAGTTCTTCCAGCACTGCACTACTTGTTTTTGTCAGGTTTGTTGAAGTTCAGATGGTTGTAGACATGAGGTCTTATTTCTGAATTCTCTATTTTGTTCCATTGGTCTGTGTATCTGTTTTTGTACCAGCACTGTGATGTTTTGTTACTGTAGCCTTGCAGTATATTTTGAAGTCAGGAAGCTTGATGGCTTCAGCTTTGTTCTTTCTGTTTAGGATTGTCTTGAGTATATGGGCTCTTTTTGGTGGCATATGAATTTTAAAATAGTTTTTTTTTCTAATTCTGTGAAGAATGTCAAATTGTAGTTTAATGGAAACAATATTGAATCTATAAAATGCTTTAGACCATCTCGCCCAACTTATGGCCATTTTCACAGTATTGAGTCTTCCTATCTATGAGCATGGAACGTTTTTCCATTTGTGTTGTCTCTGATTTCCTTGAGCAGTCGTTTGTAGCTCTCCTTGAAGAGGTCTTTCACTTCCCTTGTTAGCTGTATTCTTAGGTATTTTATTGTCTTTATAGCAATTGTGAATGGAAGTTCACTCATGATTTGGCTCTTTGCTTTCCTGTTGTTGGTATACAGGAATGCTTTTGACTTTTCACATTGGTTTTGTATCTTCAGACTTTGCTGAAGTTGCTTATCAGCTTAAAAAGCTGTTGGGCTGAGATGAGACCATAAACATTTTAATATACAAAATCTCAATGTATTGAGATTTGTTCTATGACTTTGTATATGGTCTATTTTGGTGAGTTTCTTATGTACATTTAGATTAATGTGTTCATCTGTTTTTAGTTAAATGTTTTATAATTATCACTTAGGTCAAGCTGATTGCAATGTAATGTTGCTGAAGTCTTGTACGTTTTTACTAATTTCCTGTCCACTTTTTATACTAATTATTTAAGAGTTTGATGTTGAAATTTCCAGCTTTTAGGATTTTTCTATTTCTCTTTACATTTCCCAGTCTCAGCGAGCTCTACTTTAAGCTGGATTTTACATGCTTATGCTTTAGGATGATCATGTTCTCTTGACAAATTAATCCTTGTATCATTGTGAAATTAGCCTATTTACCTATAGTAATATTTCTTGCTCTGAAGTCTACTTTTCCTTATGATAATATGGTCATTTAACCTTTACAGTTTTTAATGTTTGTATCATATATCTTTTTCATGCATTAACATTTCACTTTTTAAGCTATATTTCACTTTTTAAAGTGGATTTCCTTATACAACACATAACAGTGCCTTTATTTTATTCAAGTAGCAATCTCTGTTTTTTAATTTGGCTACTTGGATACTTTACATTTAAGGTGGTTATTGATATAGTTAGGTGTAAGTGTATCATCATGATAGCTTTCTTTTTCTATTTGCTCAATTTTGTCCTCTATCTTAGTAATCTCTTGGATAAATTACAAATTTTTAATGTTTCTATTTAATCTATACTATTGTCTTATTATTTCCTCCCTTTCTGTCACTTAGTAGTTTCTCTAATTTTTCAATTTAATGCAAGCTAACTTTAATATGATGCCTATCATATTAAAGAGACCTACACAATATAGTTTCACATATCATGTAAGAGACCTACACAATATAGTTTCATTTCCCCCTACAAATTTTTGTGCTATTACTTTAGTTCTACATACTCTATAAGTTCCACAATACATTGTTTTTTAATTTAAAAATTTAATCCTAATTGAGAGAGATTAATAAATAAGAAAAGTCTATATATTTACTTCCAGTCTTACCATTTTATTCCTTTTTGAAGATGTTTATTTCCTTGTTACATCATTTTATTCTGCCTTAAAGACTTTCCTAATATTTCTTTAAGTGTAGCAATTCTCATGCCTCAGCCTCACAAGTAGCTGGGACTACAGGTGTGCACCACCATGCCCAGCTAAATTTTGTATTTTTAGTAGACATGCGGTTTCACCATGTTGGCCAGGATGGTCTCTATCTCTTGACCTCGTGATCCACCTGCCTCAGCCTCCTAAAGTTCTGAGATTACAAGCGTGAGCTACCGTGCAGTCAAAATCTCTCAGCATTTTTATGAAGAAAAAGTGTTTATTTTACCTTTAATTGAAATATATTTTGGTGGGTAAGGAATTTTAGTTTACCTATATTTTGTCTTTCAGTATTTAAAATACATTATTTTTTTCTGACCTGCAGTTTTTCTTGGAAGTCAGCTGCTACTCTTATTCCTCTCTATATGTAATGAGTATTTTTCCTCTTGTTTCCTTTATGAGTCTCTCCCTCTCTCATTGGTTTTCAGCAATTTCATCATGCCTTTAGGTAGACTTATTTAAGTTTATTCTACATTTGTTTATCGAGCTTCTTGAACATGTGCTCTCTTTCTCTCTCTCTGTCTCTCTCTCTCTCTCTCTCTCTCTGAAATTTCAATTATGCCTATATTAGACTGTTTAATATTGTCTCATAGGTCACTGATGTTCTATTTAATTTTCTGTTCTTTTTATTTTTGAACTAAATTTTGGAAAATTTCAGTTGCTAAGAATTCATGCATGCTGCTCTTGGTCTCTGTTAGTAGCTCTTGTCTGGAAGTTCCATCATCTTCATTTTCATGTGTAGTTTCTACTGATTGCTTTTTCTGCTGCCTATGAGTCCTATTTTCATGTTTCTTTAAGGCTGACTTTTTTTTACTGGACACCATACATTAGAGTTTGATGCTGTTAATTGTTTCACTTTATTGTATTTCTTTCAATAAGGTTTTTATTTGCTTTAGCAAATAGTTAAGTTAGCTTGAGTCAATTGGATTGCTGAGGTCTGCTTTCAAGATTTAGTAGTAGCTTTAGAGGTTTTATCTGTTCTGCTATGTGGGGACACAGACTATTCCCATTTCTGTTGGAACACTAGAAATTGTCTGTCTGTTCACTTATGAAGATTCTTTCCTTAGCCTCAAGTGCTTCTTTTCTGTGCACGTGCAGATCAGTACTCAGCTGGAGAATCATGGGAACCCTTGGCAAATCTCTGGAGTTCTCTCGCTTCCTGTGAAACTCTGTCCTCTCTTCTGGTTGGCTTGGCCTCCCCAACTCTGATTTGTATCTCTTAACTCAGTGAGATCACTGGGCTCCGTTAGGTTCCTCCTCCCTACACTGCAGACTGAAAACTGATTCCAGTCATAAATCAGGAATTAAGTTCACCTTGTTTCTTCCCATTTTTAGAAAATATAATCCTGTATTGCCTTTCTTCTAATGCCTGCAACCCAATATTTTATATACGTTGTCAGATTTCTCATTGCCTAATGTATTATTCCACATTGTTGAAAACTGGAAGCCCCTTAATTCCTTTTTTAGCTTTTATATTGTTTTTTATTTGCTTTATTTTTCTCCTAAGACATTACTCATTATGTTTATTTTTTTCTTATGTTCCTTTTGGCTTTTTCTTTATATTGAATTTTCTTTTCTCTAATTTTCAAATCTTTTGAAATAGTTCATTTTATTCTTGCATTTTTCTAATTTTGCTGTTTTCTGTCTTTCTTCATTTTCTAAGTGTTTTTACCTGTTTCCTGGGAAAGTCTTCCTGGTGTCATTCTCAGGAATGCTCCTCAGTCATTCTTCTTAAATGACTCTGCGTGAATCACTTTTCTGTGATTCAGTCTTTAAATAAAATTTGTTTTTCTGAATTCAACGTGGGGTGATAGAAGAACAGGTATTTAACTTCTCAGAGCCCTCTCTTCTCTTTTTTTCTTGTTTTTTGAGGTTCCCAGGATCAATTTCCTTTCATCAGGTTTATCTGAGCTTTCGCGTTCATTTGTTTCATTATCTCTGTCCTGTGTGTTTTGTTTCCGATTTGAGTACTTTCTCCTCAATGTGAAGCCTTGAATGTAGCACTCATTCATCAGTTTTGAGAGCTCATCGAAGTTAGAAAGCTTGGACCCTTCAATCCTTTCTACATTGGACCTATTGTTCTCCACAGCTTTCCGACTGTGAAAATTCACCCCAGTTTTACTACTGTATCTGCCTCACTCTTAATAAGAATGGGATTTTAATTATATGTACTTCTAAGGTTTATGATCCACATAATTTCTCTCTTTTGATCCTTTCTGCACATACACTCATAGCAGGCAGGTGTTAAGTTGTTAGTAAATTTCTCCATCCACTTTTGCCTTAAAGTTTGTGACAGTTTTGTGTCACCTAGTTTATTAATTTTTTGTAAACGAAGTCCTGTGGTTTTACTTTCCTTTCCAGCCATTTGGATATTTTAAATTAGAGATTAAGAAAGTTAAATAAACAAACAAACAAACAGTACCACCTCTACTGCTGTCATCTGTCCAGAATTTCTTTATTTTTAAATGACAAAGGCTAGTAGATCATGAATAGCCTTCATTTTTAATCACTTTCTAAACCATTGCCTTAATTCCCATGTGCCTCTACCGTTTTATAATTGTGAATATGTTCTATAACATTTTCTGTTGCTGTTGTAATTAAAATGTAGTTTTGCCCAACATTCTTTCCTGTACCTGACCACTGTTAGGCTTGCCTACTCAGTGTGGCTTTAAGGTGTGAATTTTGTGAATGGAGACCCCCTAGCCTGAGTGGAAGCACTCACCAGATTTACAGAATACCTAAAGCAGTTTGTTGGCTTAGAAAACCTCATATGAAGAAAAACAAGGAGTCAGCAAGCAGTAAAGGCAGTAAAAACATGCTTGAAAATATTACTGCTTTATGTGGTGGAAAATGGGAATGTAGGGCTAAAATTCTCTCTTGGGAACCCTTTTTGTCTGTCAAGCTAAAAGTGAGTTGAAGTCATTTTTAAATTGACTTTTTCTAGATACTTAGGGTCCTAAAGAGTTACTCCATAAACACTCTATTGAGATTTGGTGGCTAAATATTTTTTTAAAATAAGTATTCTCAAGGTTTTTTTTTTTTTTTAATACATCTCTATACAGTTTTAAAATGATCAAGTATACATATTAAAACTTATTCATCTTCTGGGGTTTTATTGAACTTACTAGTACTTTTTGGCATCGAGTCTATTGCACTCTATTAAAATTGTCTGTGTATATGTCTGTCTTCCTCTACTACTAGGCAAAAACCATGTCTTTCCACTATTTTATGTCCAGTGCCCAGAGAAATAGGATGTAATATAAAATTCATCATCTAAAATCCCAGACTAATGCAGCAGACCAGTCTGTAAATTTAATGAATTTGTCTGACAGTGTGAAAATGGAAGATCTCACTAAAGACAGGAGCCATACTCCAGTCAGTGGTAATAGTATGATTAACCTGCTTTAGGGCTGACTTTGCTAGACGTGTGGGCTTTTTATTGATTTCTATAAGAGAGTGATGTGGCGGTTTTAGAATCACTAATGCCAAGGAAAATACCCTGGTGATGGTGAAACAAAATCAATGATTACTTATGTATCGAAGGAGATAGAGCCTGAATGTGTTTCCTCCCAAACAGAAACAGAGGAAGATATTAAACAAAACCTTATAGTGTCTGCACATATTCCTGCACTACAAATAGTACAATTGCATATACCAGCAGCAAAACAATTTTAAACATGCTCCCAATGCATGCTTGATTTCAAACCACCTGAAAGAATAATTCTAGATACTTACTCATTAGCTAGTTGAGCATTAGCTATACAGAAAGTATTATGTATTCATATTTCCTACTGTTTCTTGTCATTACTTTGACAGATATGATTTCATCATCAGTATTTTTTTCATGAAATAGTCAAACAAAATAGTTCCTACTATGAACAGAAGAGGTGTTAGCTGTCATTTTATACTTACTTGATTCATATACTTACTTCAGGATTTCTTGACACATGCATTTTTATTCTCCTCCATATTTTGTGGTACTTTAATTTAGATAATTTTGTCAGCCTAGCATACATAAAATACATTGTGTTATGATACTACAAAATAGACAAATAAGTGAAAGTTCACCACCTGCCCGTGTCTCCACTTTGCCCAAGACACCTTCTTCCCAGGTGTGCCTTAAATAACATGTGAAACATGGTACACTGGTCATTAAAAAGAAGTCACCGATGTCAAGCTTTACATTAAATAACAGAGAAGTTCAATTGCTTTCTTATTTTAACAATAGACGGCACTTAGAAGATCAAATACTTTTCTCAAACCCCAGTAAATCGTAGTTCATCTGCTGGCAGGGGTCCGGAAACAACATGCACGAGATAGATAATGACCACTCAAGGAACATAGGTGAGATAAATGGAATGCAGATGCACTAAATTTTTAATTACTTGAGATTAGACTTATCTCCTTACAGATATTCTGTTTTCTGTTATCCTATTGCATGATTGTGTAGAAAAGAGTTAATGCAGCATGCCTGGGAGCTGTCCTGTTTGCAAGTTTGTCTCTTGGGTGACATCTGAGATTAGATAGAGGACTCTCACCATTACCAGAATTAATAAGAGTGGCTCACTTGCCTAACTTGTTTGTATTAACAACGTGGTTTATGCCAAATTTCTGTTTTCCTTATGAGAGTCTTAAATTTGGAATGTGCTAAGCAAAGGGTACCTCAAGATCAGCCTCCATTAAAAACCCTGGTTACTGGATTCTTAATAATCTCACCTGGTAGAAAATATTGCATATATTCCCAATTCATTGCTGGAGGAATCAAGCACATTCTGTTTGACTTCCCTGGGAAAGGACCCTTGGAAGTTAGTTCCCGTTTCCCCTGTCTTTTTCCTTTTCAGCTTTTGCTGGTATCATGTTGCTGTAATGAATCATAGTCCTAAGACTCAATACTGAGTCCCATGAGTCCTCCTAGCAAACTAGTGAATCCGGAGATGATTGTGAAATCCTGAAAAAATGGTTTGTTAGATTTGTTAGGAAGAAAAAAAGCCAAGAAATTTGTGCTAACTACATATTAATTTTTCAAATCTACTCACAGCTTTGGTCAACTTCATAAACTCTTGTTAATAATACTAATCTGTAACTGCAGATACATCTTTAAGTTGTTAAGGAAGTTAATGATCTGCTGTGCTATAGCAGTCATCAAATGGCATGTGTTCTGCTTACACCACCACCACCAACTTGCTTTACATTATCAATTTTATGTGTGCTAAGAACTAGGGGTCTGGACCACTTGAATCCTGCTTGACACGGAATAGTGAAACCAAAATTGGTGAAACAGGCTAATGAGATTTGAAATGTGGCCAGTCATAGACTACATTGAATAGTATGGAAAGCACAAATGTCAATCCAACTCTGGTTTCTTCTTTCTATTTTTCCATTTCTGCCGTGACAAATAAGTCCAGGTTGCTCACCTAGAAGTGTGCCCACAGTAGTGTGTGTCTGAAGGGCATTGACAAGTAAAGTCCAAAATTTGAACACATCAGGAGTAAAACTAGACATTTAAATACAGAATTCCATGTAATTTGGCATTCACGTAGTATTGGTGTATGAATTTTATCAGAATTTTCAAAATACTTTTGAGGAATTTTGTTAATAAATTACTTCTTTTTTTCCTGAACTTGCTCACCTGCTAAATACCATTGTCATCTCTCTCTTTTCTCCTCTTGCCTCTCTGCACTCCTCCCTTCTCTGGTAATTTTGCTGCAATTTGGCATGTCCACTGTCAAGGTGCCCAGGAGATATTTCCTGTGCTAACCATGTCAGCCTTTCCAGCCAAGCAGTCAGCCATGCTATGTGTTTGCCCTTTTGACTTTCTCTTTCTTACATTTTAATTCATTAATCCTATTTTTTCTCAAAGGCATTCAAAGTCTCTGGGATACCAGAAAATACCCATTCATAATAAATTAATTTCTATTCAAAATCAATGGTTTTCCTCCTTGTAATGTATCCAGGGACCCTCAGCTTTCCATAAAAATATCTCTGAAAAATAAAGATCTCACAAGATTAAAAATCAAGATTTTCATAAAAATTATTAGAATCCAGGGGGAAGTTTCTAAAAATTGAAAGGTATATGAAAATAAAATGAAAAATACATTGCATATTTTTTTCCACCACTGCATGATTTTGAAACACGTTTTTCTATGTTAAAAGATACACAAAGGATTGATAGTTTTATTGGAAGTCACTTCATCCCTAATACCTATTTTTTCTTCTGGTTGAAGACCCAGGCTTTATACCTGGAAGACAACCAGAGTCTCTGTCATCCACACAGGGAAGAAGGTTCCACATCTCAACTACCCCTTCCCAGTATCATTTTAATTCCACACATGCCTTGAAAATAGCAAACCATGACTGGTAGAAAATATCGTGTTCTAAGCTTTATAAATTCTTTGGGAGGTATTTATTACCAAAAAGATCATGTTTTGAAGACTATCATTTATCATATATGTAATTAGATTTTGGTTTCTGAGGGGAGGCATTATTTTTATTCTCCAGAAGTATTCTAGATGAATGGTTGCACAACACTGCAGAATCAGCTAAACATCTCATCTTCTAGCTGTCAAAGTTATAATCACTACCAAATAGTATGGTAGTCATGTATGCCTTTTCTTATTTGAAAAATTGGGTGCTTGAGCTTTCTTTATTGAAAATCAAAGCTCTAAAGTGACTACTATGTAAGAAGTCTTCCTAGTCAGATTGCCAGCTGAGTATGAGAAGATGAGTTATAATGCCCAGAATGTTTCTTAAATATAGGAGGTTAGAGTAAACTTCGCTAAACTTTTTCTGTAGTGGACCAGTTAATAAAAGCTGTAGGCTCTGTGCCCCATGTACCAACTCTGTTATTAGAATGTAAAGATTGACAATATATAAATGAATAAGCATAGTTTTATTCTAATAAAACTTTATGGACACTGAAATTTGAATTTCATAAAAATTTCATGTGTTATGAAATATAAGCTTCTTTTGATTTTTTTCAACCATTTAAAAATGTAAAAACCTGATGGATCACAGTAGCTCACTCCTGTAATTCGAGCACTTTAGGGGGCCAAGGCAGGAGGATCACCTGAGGTAGGAAGTTTGAGACCAGCCTGGCAAACATGGTGAAACCCCATCTCTACTAAAAATATAAAAGTTAGCTGGGTGTGGTGGCGAATGCCTGTAGTCCCAACTACTTGGGAGGCTGAGGCAGGTGAATCACTTGAACCCATGAGGCCGAGGTTGCAGTGAGCCGAGATTGTGCCACTGCACTCCAGCCTGGGTGACAAGAGTGAGACTCCATCTCAAAAATAAAAAAAGAGGAAAAACCTTTTCAGTTTGTGGGCCATAGAAAAATATATGTACAAATGTACATT
Organism: Plecturocebus donacophilus; assembly: GCA_004027715.1. NCBI lineage: Eukaryota > Metazoa > Chordata > Mammalia > Primates > Pitheciidae > Plecturocebus > Plecturocebus donacophilus. The sequence continues at coordinate 3,299 of PVKP010005669.1, read as the reverse complement.
TACAAAGTCTTATTACATAGTTTTATGCGGTCACAACTTAAAAATGCAATCCAAATGAGTTTTAAAAGAATAAGAATATGATATCCACAGTAAAGCCTGGAAACATCATGAAAACAATTAATAGTCTTTTATACATTTTGATGGATTCTTTTCAGATGAGCTAACTTGTCATATTATTTCCAAAACAAAATTCAGCCTCGGTCACTGAGATATGAAGGGTTTAAATGGTCTGCGATATCTAGTGTATAACAATGCATCTGCACACATCTTTTTTTAAATAATGAGCATAGATTAGCTTTCTCATTACAAAACAAAACATTTAAAAAATATTACCAAGACTGAAAGTGGTTTATTTTTCTTCCTTCTAATATTTGATTTTAATAGGGCCTTATCATTGCTAATTAGCAGATGTGTTTGGCCCTGGGGGTGGAAGGCAACTTGGCAAGAAGGGAATTGAGCTTGGCCAAGAGGTAGGAAGCAAGACACCCTCCTTAGATAGTAATTGAGAGTCTATAAAGAGCACTGACGTGTTGATGGGGCAAATCAAAAACCCTAACTAGGCACGTAAAGATTAACTTTGCTGTCATCACCAAACTGATCGGGTTCTCCTGTAGACAGTAACACCAAAATGCAAACAAGTTTAGTTGACTCTCCATTAAGCAGAGTCAACTCAACTCTTCTTGAGAGTTCCAAAAGTCCAAAGATTCTCCCTTTGGGGACTATGGCATTCCGGGTCCCTCTCAGGGTTCCGGAGCCTGCCCACCTGATACAGATAGTGATAGATGGTGGCTTGGATGAAGCATTTGGTCAAGGCTAGGTATTTCTCTAAATATACGGCTTGACCAAAAGGTGATTTTAGTATTTTCTTACAATATATATGAGAAAATAAATTTGATTTTTAAAATAAAGATCTTTGGATCTTTTGAATCATCAGAAATTTACTTTCAAATGCAGACTCTATGGAAATGCCTGCATTGATACAGTCTTCATTTTAGAGATCTGGTCTTTCTGATTCCAGGGAACTTTTGTTTTATTTTTGTAGGAGATAGGAATGTATATATTTCCAATGATTTGTAAGAATCAATTATTTATTAGATTTCTGTGTTTTGAACTTCGTTCCACAGTAGTAAGTTCATGAACGTTGAAGTTAATGAAACTTGTTTAACCCTCAACTCTTCAAAACTCTTCAGCCCTAGGGCATGTTACTTCATGTCACAAAGCCTGGTTTCCTTATCTTAATATGTGGGTAGTAAAATCTATCAGAGTTTGTGAAGATTAAATTATGCAAACTGTATATTAAATACTCTATAAATGTTAATTCTCTCCTCCAATCTTCTAAAAAGACATTAAGAAAAGTCATATTTAAAAATTGTAGTTAATAAAAATATCTTAAAACATTATTTTTATGTTTATCTGGCCATATTTGCCAATACTCATTCGTTATTATTCAGTTCAAAAAATACACTTGAATATGGGAATTTTAAAACTTTATTGTATTTATGTTTCAATTCATTCATTCATTTTTTATTTGTATAAATTGAAGGGGTGCTAGTATACTTTTGTTACGTGGATATATTGTGTGATGGTGAAGTCTTGGTTTTGATGTAACCATTGCCCAAATATTCCCATTATGTAATTTCCTTTTTTTTTTTTAACACAAATCTTAAAATAACTGCCCATAATAGAGGTTAAAAATTCATTAGACATACACATATTGTTTGTATACATCATAGAAAAAAAACGGACAAAATGTGACAACTCATTTGAAATCATAAAGGAAATTGATAAATGTTAATGTATTAATTTCAGATTTTGAGATTGCATTAATAGAATAATGTTTCTGATATAAATTATAAAATTTAAAATAATTACTTAATAAAGATAAATTTAATTTTGTTTTTGTTTACTTTTATGGTTTGGTTTTTTGGAGGAGGGGTGTTTTTTGTTTTTTTTTTTTTCTTTTTTTAGACAGGATCTTGCTCTGTCACCCGGGCTAGAGTGCAGCACTGTGATCATGGCTCACGGCAGCCTCAACCTCTTGACCTCAAGCGATTCTCCTCCTCAGCCTCCCAAAGTGCAGGGATTGCACCTGCCTGAATTTGGAACAGAAATAATCAAAGCACTGTTAGCACTGTTAGGATATCTTAAAAGTAAATACTCTCAATTTGGTTGAAGTGTTGAGGTGAGGGAATTAAAGATGGTAGAGGGGAAAAAGTAGCTTATAACCTGCAGAGAATTTGGGAAGAAGGAATTGAAATGTCGTACTTGAGTAGAAGTCACTCGAGGAACCCAAAGGTAGAAGTTGAGACTTAGGAGGGAGCTCATAGATGAGGTAGAAAGTTAAGTAGCTTGTTCATTGCCCCATACTCAGGAGGGGCAGATGTGCAAGAAGGACCCATTCCCTTGAGTCTGCAGTTACCTCCAGAGTTTTCATCTCTCACATCCCTGCCAGATAGATGCAAACTCTTGCCAGTAATTCCAGAAAATTCCTCGACATACATATTCTATGTATTTGTGACCTACGGAATATCTTGACTTGCCAAAACATTGTATTTGTTATATAAAGCAAGGATTTCGTCTAGCCAAATACTTTTCTGGCAAGAGATTCAAAGAAGATTGTCTTTGAAGCCCACGTGCTTAACTACTTCTTTTGTTCTGGTGGTATTCACCCCCCATGAATATGGGTGAGGACCATTGATCTGGGTAGTGGGAAATCACAAAGCAACAGCCTTCCTCAGTATGGTGGCACATTAGCAGACCTGCGCATCTATCTTTATTTTATATCTCTAGGCCTGTGAAACTTCGGATGAGTCACATAATCTCCTAGGCACTTGTTATGAACAATCCTGAGTACTCCATGAGCCAATGGCTCCTGATATAAACAGAAGCGCTGATGTTGCCCCTCACCCACAGAGCAGGGGGATGGCTGTGGGGGCCTCCATCCTTGCATGGCATCTCCACAGCTGTGCTCACATCACCCTGGAGGCTAGACACCTAATGCTTCAGAGGGAGCTGGAATTACTGAGTTCTGCATCAGTGTTTGTAGCATGAATGTTGCATGTCTTGGATGATAGGCTAGAGGACAAGACTTTCTTTTTAAAACTTTATAGTGATTTTCTTAAGAAATTTTAAAAGTAATTTTGTATTGATATCACCTTGAGATGCTAGGAAATCAGAGTTGTAAATGTTATTTTTTTATTAACCTAATGCAATATTTTAAAACAATGAAAGTATACCACCCAAAACATCTCTATTTTCTTGTATTGTTAAATAGTACTTTGCTAAGCAATTCAGTGCTA